>CAJUYI010000984.1:34752-55672 GCA_910591695.1 Galerucella pusilla | reverse complement strand
GCTGAAAATCGTTTGATGTTTTACCAGGATTCGTATCTGTTCTCTTTATAATCTGTGCTACATACTCAAAACCCGGATATACGTCACAAACGATGACGCACACCAAGAACAGTATTATTATATGAACCTTAGAACATAAAACATACAGGAAGGATTCTTGTCATTCATTAGCTGTATAAGAAAATGCGAAGGAAATCGCCATTTGCAACACCCTAATTAATGCCCATACATATAAACAAGACTTGAGGCTGAGCACGGCCTTCAGCATCAGTTTTTGACACATTTACATGTAAAATGTGTCAAAAACTGATGCTCAAGGCCGTGCTCAGCCTTAAGTCTTGTTTACAAGTACGGGCATTAGACTCATTTTTGAGGTTGACGTTGACTGACGTAGAATATTTATGTAGCTTTTCTGGTGAAAATAAGTTTAAAAGAAAGAATTATCAGTATTCTATATTCGTATTTTCATTTCTCCTAAAACATAATATATTCAATACATCTCAATAAGCTACAATTTTAAAATAAAATTTCACATATCTCATACTCTCTCTATACATAAACTAACAGTACGCCACTGTCAAAACGGAACCGAGTTTTCGCCATTTGCAACCTCCTATTTGTACGCAAACTTACTTGGTAAATGCTCCTTCCTGTCTGTTTTATGTTCTAAGATATGAACTATATTTGTATATTGTAGCCTATTCTAACGATTTCTATAAAAATTGCAATAAATGGTGATCAAATTTTGGCGCCATTATGAAAACTATTTTGGTTATTCCGAAAGTATATTTTCCATAAATTCGCCACAATTTGTTCTCAATCTATGTCAATTTTTCTAGAAATCGTGAATAGTGACAGTAGTCTACAATAGATAGTGAAAGCTCGTCGTGAAACTCCCTGTATATACTTGAAAAACATACGAAACTTTTCTCAATAATTTGCGTATTAAAATAGGTACAGAGTGGACAAAAACGTTGTATAAGTAAGTAAATAGTCTGATGATACAATAACTAGAGTTACAAAACGTACATGATTTATTATTTCATTCATTATTTCATTTTCCTTTAATAAATGTTCCGTTATAGTATAATAAGTTTCATGCTAAATAGTATTGGCTTATTAACTGCAATAAACTACCTGCTTTTATCCAATTGTGTAGAAAAGCATCAAGTAAAAGATGCAAATGTGCTACAGGGTCGAACTTAAGAAATTTGAAGTATTTTTTGCATAATAAAGGAGACGCAATTGATTCCACAGAAATGTAACGAGTTTCCAACATTTATTACAAGAAATTATCGTAATACCAGTGGCGGCTCGTGAACTTTTTAAGAGAGGAGGCTGGACATAAAAATATACTCTACTCAGCCAGTTGATTTAACCTTCAAAAGTATCTAAAATTTCATTAAAAAGTTGTTTATAATGTAGTTTCTTGTCTACCAAAATTATATGTTTTCCTCCTTTTCACGTGTGGAGCGTTATCAGTTGAAAATTTTTCAAATAAAATATTAAAATGCATTTCTGTATTACGGAAACTTGGAATTTTATCAATGAGATACTTCAAACGCTCTCTTGAATAAATTATATCAGTGAATTTATGTTGTAAAATTTGAAAAATAACGTGTTTGTTCAAATATTAATTTAAAAGTATCAAGAAAAAACAAAACTTAATTATTCCCGCTAATCATCTAAAACAAAACAAGCACGCACGAACCCACGCTCGTATTCTGTATTCCGTAGTTCGTTTTGGTTCGTATATCATCGCAACTGCTAGAAGCTATCCCAGAGGCTAGCCTACCGAGAGTGTTGCAATTTCTTCTCTTTTTTACGGTATTAGCAATTGGACTGGTAGAAAAAACGGTAACTGTGTAAAGCAACACGTGTTTCGAGAGAGATGTTTGTGGAATCTAGCCTCAGGGCACTGTTGTCAGATTCTAAAATAAGTAGTGAAAACGGGGAATTAATTGTGGAATTGAAAAATTTTAGATAAACGGGAAATGAAATGAAGAATAATTAACAAAATATTTCTGGTGCTATTTGCTGGATAAATTGTTCAGGAGACTGAGCCTCCTTAGCCTCCTTCGAGGAGCGGCCACTGCATAATACATTTATCCTGGTCCTTTTACATTTATCTCGGGTTTTACAACTTAAGGGTCTAACTGGTTTTTTTATTATCGTTTAGCCAATACCATAGCGTGAAATTTACTATACCACAAAATTTGAATATTCGTAATCATTAAGTAGATCATTTTACGTAAATTTGCTTAAGTACTTTTTCCTCTATCTTGTATAATAACTGGTAGGGTTGAATGGGAAAGATGAGTCGATAAGAATGTTCCAACTTTTGTTTTGCTTTATAGATTCTGGCAAACTTAGTATCATTTAAAGGGGAATACAATGACTAATAAAATATTATATCAACTTGATTGAATAATTGTTATACAGGGTGATTCATAACTTATGAATCACCCTGTATATATAAGCTGTGTCCACTTAAGTTTGCACCATATGGGAAACTTTCTTATTATCAATTTTAGGAAAAAAACTTATTCCTCATAAAAAGCTCTGCATGTTCTAAAATCTAAAATACAATTATCAGATATCAATTTTTCTTATTATCATACGAGGTTTCTCAAAGAATATGAACTTTACTCAAGAGAAAAGTACCTTTAAATTTGACAATATCGATAAATAGTATTAAAAAAAGTTGATCAGAACTGAAAACTACGTTCAAATATGCAATTGCATCCATTTACATTGAAAAAATAGGTTTTGTGCTTGTTTAATATTGTTTCTATTTTCTTAATGACGCTACCATATTTGGGTAAAATTCTAACGCGTTCTGACAGTTACTGTCAAACATTTGTAGCTATCAAACATTCTAGTTTGTCAGAGCTATATTACACGAAACTATTTGCATTGTTATTGTATCTAGAAATTTATTTAAAAAAATAATACATTTTTTCCATATAAATACATAAGATCGTATATTTCAACGTAGTATTCAATTCTGATCAACTTTTATTTATATCATTTTTCGATATTGTCAAATTTAAAGGTACTTTATTCTTGAGTAAAGTTCATATTTTTTGAGATACCTCGTATAATACTAAGAAAAATTGAAATCTGATAATTGTATTCTAGATTTTAGAACATGCAGAACTTTTTATGAAGAATAAGTTTTTTTCCTAAAATTGATAATAAAAAAGTTTCCCATCAGTGGTGTATATCTTTTTTTCCAATAACAATTCAACAAAGAAATTCAGCAAATTGTAAAAAATGGGTGTTTGTTTATTTAGCTAATAATGAGCTACTTTTTGGACGCACTGTATAGCAAAACTTGGTTTTTATATATGTCAACTATTCAATGCAAAAGGATCAAAATATTTTGTTTGTATTGATTGCAGGAAAGCAAACAGTTTGAAAAATATTGTAGTGAAATGATTTATTAATTTAAAACCATGGGAAACTAAACGACTAAAACTGACAAATAAAAAAGCAAAAACAAATCCCGCGACATTGTAAAAAAACCTACGTGAACACATGCTCAATTCAATCATGTTTCTAATCACTATTTCTGTACTAAATCACTATTAATAACGTCACATACACAACAAAACTAAACGAAACGTTATAAAAAGTGAAAAATAAAAATTTTAAAAATAAAAAAAAAATTCATTCGCGCCCGTCAATTTCCGCGATAGTTTTATATATAAACAACAAACGACGACTGGCGTGTGTGTAATTTTCTTTAGCAACTCGTAAGATATGAGAGGTATCTAAATATCCAAAAACCCACACGGGAATTGCAAAGCAAAACGGAAAGAAAAAAACGCAACATTTCGCCCACCTGTGCAAGAGTATAACTCGCCAGCTCGACAGGCTCGGATCTAAAAATCAAACTTTATGAGACAAATTCAAAACAACTAAGTATTTCCAGTAGGCGATTATAAAGAGGTTGAACTAGATGAATATACAGGGTGTCCCGTAAATTAGAGGCGTGATAGATCGTTGAGAAATATTTAAAATATCCAAATGCAACTTTTCTCTAACCTTATTAGTTTGTGAGATACCGGCTGTTTAAAGGTATAAAAGAAATACATATTTTATATCATATCTTCTTGAGGGATGGAATACAAGGTGTTTCAAAAATATGGTACAATAAAAGTTTACGAACCTCTCGTACCACGCCACTGGCTTATTAGAATTTGACATAATTAATACTGTTGATGTGTTTTGAAGAGACAATAAGCTACAAAAAAATTATTTAAATTTGTACTTCCATCCCTCGAGAAGATATGAAATAAAATGTGTATTTCATCTGCACCTTTTAACAGCCTGTATCTCACAAACTAAGAAGGTTGGAGAAAAGTTGCATTTGGGTATTTTAAATATGTCTAAGCGATCTATCATGACTGTAATTCACGGTACTTATTTACCCTTTATACCTCTATAAAAGGTAAGTGACATTATTTTATAAAATAGGGTCTAATATCACAAAACTATAAGCCTCGTAGTGTAGGCCCGAAAATCTTTAATAGTTTGTTTGTTTAGACGGCAAAAGTAGTGATATATAGATTTATAAAAATATGAACTCTCGAGCCTTAATATTATTTTTTCTATTCTCATAATATTAAGTCAATCACAAGATAGTTGGTCTAAACAAAATATTTCACATTAGGTAGACATCGCATCAAATGTAACTTCTGTCATTCTAACGATGATATGTCATTCTACAATTTACATAATTAAATTTATTTAATAAATAGTGGAGTTAATTATATAGTAGCAGAAAGTACCTAAAATTGTGTCGTTTTTTATTATATATGAGAACCAACCGCCGAATAAACGAAAGAATATTTTCAAAATTCGAAATTTCTCTCTTTTTTTCAAAAAGAAAGGTCGTGATTATCGAAAAAAGTCGTAATTCTTGTTGTCATATGTAGAATGAAATATCTGATAGATCTGGTTGGGTCTCATCTGGTAAAAATAACGTTAGAGTACTGCTGATATTTCCGACGAACACCTTATCGCTATAACTGTCTATAAAACAATTTCTGAAACTATTACCGTTCACATTTCTTTATCGACAGTTATTCAAATGAAACTGATAAACGCGTTGCACCACACAAGAGATTAAAACACATTTTTCTCTTGGCAATCTCTTGTATTACCTAAAAGGAAAAAAAAGCGGCCAATCCCATTCGTACACCGATAAGTATGTTTATCGCGCAGAATTCATTAAAGTGGTTCTTCGCCATATAACTAACGCCTTCTGAGTTCAGGTACCAACTAAGGTATAAGTAAAAATGCCGAGCAATAAATCCATGGGTGAAAAAAAAGTTGAAAAAAAAATGTTCAGCCATATCGATATGTCATCCCACTCCTTTGGAGGTATATATACAGTTGAAAAATGTACCAGTATCTCGCGGAACTTGTTTACAGAGCCGGAGTAAGGTAGGGGTATGGGGGGGGGGTATGGGAGAGTTAGTCTGTTTCAATAGAGAACGGGAAGCTTCTTTACATGCATTGTGACATCTAACAACCAATAGCTAAACTGAAGTTAACAGCATTTTGCCAGAACCCTCTATTGTTGGTATTAGTCTTTTACCCCAACACCTGTGCCACTGCCCGACAGGCGACCATATTGTTTGCGCATAATTTAGTATTAAGGCACTGTATAAATTGAAAATTTCTCATTATACCTCCATTCGTTTGAAAAAGCTACTGTGTTAGCGAAACGCGTCACAACTTTAAGGTTAAATATAATGTAGATTTAACAAAATAAAATTGTTTGATTTCATAATAAAATAATATAGTTCAAGTTGCTTTCGATTTTACAATTGTTGGTATTTAACATTGTTGCCGACAAAAATTGGGAATAAATTTCACAGATAAGTACATTTGGCAACAGTGGTTAAAATAGGGGGCACTGAACACGCGCCCATCGCTGACTCCGAACAATTATTCTTCTCTTTCTTTCAAGTTGTTTTTCTCATATTTTCCTTGTTGTACTTGTGTAAATCGTACGTCTCGAATAGACTTTTCGAGATCTGTATATACAGAGTGAGTAAATAATATAGATATGAGAGAAATTAGTCGTCATATGTCATACGATCACATGTAGGCTTATTACTTATGATCTTTACTGATCCATATTGGGTTAAAGTTTGCTTGTAGGTTGAAATTATAGTTTGATTGATAAGGGAGAGTTCAAGCTTCTGCCGAAACAAAGTTTCAATTCGCCGGCTAGGGTCATTATTAAAAATAATATGACATGGCTTTGGAAAAAATGTAATATGACACGTCTACTTTGTGAAAAGAGGAACCGTATTACACAAAGGGGACCTATTTTATGCGATGACAGGATAAATTTAATATATGATACAGGAGGAAAATTGAATAGTATAAAAAGCAATTTTTGGGGAAGCGGTACAGTAAATTGGTGTTGACATAAATGAATAAAAGCGTGCTAAAATTAATGGTTTTGCTGACGCAAAAATTGAAAAACCTCAAATACGAACTGAGAAAGAATTTTTTGTAATTTCACTGGACCAGTAGGGAAATATTATGTAATGGAATTTTTTTCTCAGTCTCAAAACAGTAACAATGAATATGAACAAGCTTTTCAGCATCAAATCTTACTCTTTTCTATGGAACATAATTTTGATTTTTAGGTTGGAATCACTATACAATCATCAGGAACTTTAGTTTTATAGAAGAATGTACGTAATATGCAGAAAAATTAAGAAAATAAAGTTAAGTACTATGTAATTTGACGCATTTAAAGATTAAAGAATATGAAAACAGAACAAAAGCGAGATACATACTTTATAAAAAATAAAAACGGAGAAATACTAACAGAAGACGAAGAAATTATGCAAAGATGGAAATAATATTATCAGGAACTACTTAATGAAACAAAAGATAAAGAGAAACACGTACAAATTGGTATGCAAGAAGATGCAGAAATGAAAATAAGTGAAGAGGAAATAGAACAGGTTATAACAGAACTTAAAAACGGAAAAGCCCCTGGATATGACAAAATCACATCAGAAATGATTAAAAACGTTGGACAAAAAGGGAAAGATATGATGTTACAAATTTTCAATTAAATAATAGAAGAAGAAACGCTACCAAGAGACTGGCAAAAAGCACTAATTGTACCAATTTTCAAGAAAGGTGATGTGAAAGACTGCAATAACTATCGTGGAATAACATTAATTAGCACAGCGATGAAAATGTTGGAGAAGATACTGAAGAAAAGAATCAGGTCGACAATAGAAAATACAATAGAGGAGTCACAGAGTGGATTTAGAAGTGGTAGAAGTACCCAAGTGCCAAGATCACATATTTACTATCAAACAGTTGGCAGAAAAAGCGGTACAAGAAAAAAAGAAATTATTCGTGGCTTTCCTGGATCTAGAAAAAGCCTTTGATAGAGTACACAATGCACAAAACTAAGTAAAAAAGTATGTGTGGGACATTTACAATTGTGCAGGGTATACATCAGTGAAGGAGCATTTGCAGACGATGTCATATTAATAGAAAAAAATGAAAAAGAGCTACAAGAAAACATAAATTTGTGGAATGCAGCAATGATGGACATGGGAATGAAAATAAACAAAAACAAGACAAAAGTTAGGTCATTGGAGACGATAAAGAGGAAATAAATGTAAGAATAGATACAGACAAAATAGAGCAAGTTGAACATTTTCAGTACCTTGGAACAATAGTAGACGAAAACGGAACACAGGAAGCAGATATTAATAATAGAATAGTTAAAACTAACAAACTATACTATGCCATGAATACAAAATTTATCAACAAAAAAGAAATATCTAAAGAAACGAAATTAAAAGTATTCAAAACAATATATCGACCAATACTTACATATGGATGTGAAACATGGGTGTTAACAGGACAACAAAAAAGTAAAATACAGGCGACAGAGATGAAATATTTGAGAAGAGTAAGAGGTGTAACAAAAGAGAATAGAATGAAAAACATAGATATCAGAAATGACCTGGGTATACAATCAACCTTAGAATTTGTAGAAGAAAGACAACTACAATGGTGGGGACATTTACAACGTATGGATGAACGAAGACCAGTGAAGAGAATATGGAAAGCAAAAATTGAAAAAAATAAAAAAAAGGGGCAGACAGAAAAACTTGGGATAAGGTAATAACTGGATTACCGGATAAAAGAGGAAGAAGCTGGATAGAAGCGAAGAACTTAGCTCAAAATGGGAAAGAGTGGAAAAAATTCGTGACGGAAGAATAGCTGCAACACACCCTACACCACTAAGTGGTAGAAGGGCTTTAAGATTATATATATCTATATATAATTTGACGCATTTGGTCTGAAAATGTCGGTTTTACCGAGAAAGGAAACTGGAGGTCTTAACTGGGTGACCGTTCAAGTTGGACTCTCGATCAACGCTGTAATTTATCTCGCAAGCAACGAGGGAGAACTGCATTTAGACGCGAAAGTATTGTAAACATCAAACCAGCCCCAAAACTGCTACAGTAATATCATTATTTTAGTGAAACTTCCCGTTGGATACCGGATCTGTTTTTGTATACAAAGTGTTTCTTCTCAAATGTGGACATACCTCTAGCATGGCACGAGTTTATTGTTTATTCTATTGTTACTAAAAACCAAACCCCAATGACGCATGATCCTAACCACTTTTTTACTTTTCCAAAAATTATAAATGAGCTGCGTGGTCAAACTGCCTCTAGACTTGGTTCTAAATGATGAAAAAATGTAAGTTTATCAAGCTCTGTATGCAAAATATAAAAGAACAACCCTAGTATCGTAATAAAAATAAGAAGAGTAGGTCAGCTAATCATTGATAACCTTGCGCCATTCTATAAAACACTTTTGACCCTCGTTTCCTAGAAATTTGTTATTGTCGCAAATCTTGAAAAGAATAAAAGTCCAGATTCCCGTCAGCTGTTCTTTTCAAGATGATTATAAGTAATTATTTCTTATCTTAAAAAGACATTCTTGTCCCGAATTGATTGAAACAATTAAAAACACAAAGAAAAAAAAACACAAATATTGTTATTATTATTAAGATAGTATTTTATATCAAGTTTTATACAGTGTCATATAAAAAGTGTGCACAATATGATGAATGATTTTTCGATAAAAAGTTTAGGAGACAAAAAGTGAATTTTGAACCACTGAAGACATCAAGGGCGTAGGTAAATTGCGCACAGCGGTCAAATTGTATCTTTAGTTCATAAAAATATTAGAAAATAAGAAATAGAAAACTAAAAAAAACAAGAAAACCCAGGCCTAAACCCGGTTGATCGAAGTGTAAATGCAAAAACTAAACTGATCTATGTACCTACGCCTCAAATTGTTATCGTAAAGTCATTAGGGGATAATCCTTTGAATCTCTGGTATCTTTTAAAATTCGTGGAATCGGTAGAAAGTTGTATGTCTTTTACCTACACTCTCTTTAGGGTCACTTGTGCGCAATTTACCTATGAAAAAGAAACATTTTGGGTATACCTGGTTACAAAATAAGGACTCTGGTTAGGTTGGTGGTGAGTGGGTCTGTTTAGGGAATAACAAGAGCTGATTCAAGTGAGGCTGCTGTTTCATCATCATCTTCCAGACAAAGACTGCACGTTGGATCTTTTGATAATCCAGGTCTTACCATTAAACTTGCCCATTTGACAAGTTGGTAAATGCTTTTAACTAGTTTCAAATAATATTTCACCAGTTGTAAAATAATCATAAATCTTCTATGTTTATCAAGTTATCAATTTCCCACGTATTTAATATAAAGCCCTTGAATTCTAACAGTAATTCGAGAGATAATCTCTTCTTTTTGCTTTAATCGAGAATGGCAAATAAAATCCCGAACAAGCGAACATTTGAAACTACTAAAAACTTCCTGTTGGTAGTAAATGTAAAGATTTAATCGACCATTCGGTCGGCAAGTTTTAATATTTTTAATGCGCCAACAACCCAACAACTACAAGCAGTGTTGTAGATGCAATCATTAGCTAGGAAATTACGTAATTTCTTCTATAGTGGCGTCGCTGGTTGGTCGAAACGTCGAGAGATATCGACTTGATTTATTTTTATAAACTAGGTCACATTGCCAGAAAACAATGGGCGTTTGAACACTTATGATGATTGGAAGTTTCTTGAATGTTGTTAGAAAAAGTAAAATGAGAAAGCTACAGAAATATCTAAAACCAAATAAAAAATTGAAAAAAACAGCAAAAATCAGTTGAAAACTTGTCTATTTTTATGTAAAAGAGAGTAATAATGGTAATTTTGAATGTAATTATAAATTAATCCAAATATTTTCATAGCTAATACAAGTTTTTGAACTTTTATTAGTCTTTTATTACAAAAGCTGTTCAGAACAATAGAAAAAGGTTCGGACAGGCCAAAAGCCTTGTGTATTAAACAGTACATAGCCGTATCATAAGATTATTTTAAATAAGTACCTTCCCATATGGCTCAAAAATGAAAGAAGGCTCATGATGTGGAGTTTACTCGAGAGTTCTAAGCCTAAGGATTAAGTTGGGAATGGGAAACAATAAGAGCTTAGCAGCGATGAGAACTCTAAGTTCAACATTAATCTACATGATATATTTTTTTCTTAATTTTCAATTACCTCAAAATTCTTTGCCAAAAATACTTCGATATATTGTCAAATCGCTGCCGATAGATTCCCCTTAATTGGGAAAATAACAGACACAGTTAATGTCAGGTACCCCGTCTTGAAGGTCACATGTATGGAACATTAAAAGAGATATAAGGTAATTTGCATAATAAGCGGCCTTACTATCATCACGTGAATCGGTCGCTGCTAGCAATACACATCGATAAAGAAAAGATTAAAAAAGGAAACAGTATACAACTTATTTGACATTGAACTCACTTTATTAAGATATAATAAGTAATTAATGTGCCATATACTACCAAAGAATTATTTTGGAAATCATTCGTTATAAAGCAAAGATGATGTTTGACTCAGCAAGGAGCTTCTTACGGGGGGAGTCCTCATAATAATAATCAAAGAAAAAAATGTAAAATACAAGTGAATATTTACAAATTCAATTGGGCTGGGTGAGAACGAGGCTATGGGAACTATAAATGTGCAAGAATAGTGCCATCTAAAGAGCCTAAATGGTACTAAAATTAAGGATTTAATGAGAACTGTAATGATGAAGATAGCTATGCTAGATATTGGCAATTTACGGTTAATGTGCTTCATGCTCCAGTCTCTATGTTCTATTTATTAAATGTGATTATAAACCGAAGAAGTTATTGAACATTTGTTCGCCATTGGTGCGATAATTACAGTGAAGCAGAGTCGAGCACGGTTAGTACTTGGATGGGTGACCAGGCAAACCCGTCGTAACCCCGTACAGCCTGCAGCGGAGTAAATGACACGAGGCAAAACCTAGATATGCTATCTTTCGGAGGAGACGTAAAATCTAGGTCCCGAGTGTATGGATGTTGGGCTCGATAAAGAACCCTACCACAGGTTGGAACACTAGGTTTTCATTTACAAGGAAAAACATTTAATTTATTGATAATGAATCAACTTTCGTATAAAAGTTTTGATAGAACCAGTATTATACTATTATTATTGGCTGAGCACCAAGATTATTTGGTACGAGGTTTATAAATGTCTTCACAACCATGGTGTATGTGCAATTTTTTCCACTACTATCCAAATTTAAAAATAATTCAGAAACACACCACCAGAAGCGTTTACTTCGTCGTCTGACTGACAAGTACACTGTCAGTTTTCGATATATTATGAACGTACTCGTTATGTCATCAGTCATTTTTGGTTGAGCGCGAATTTTAAACTAGAGGCATTTTTATTCACATAATTTTTTCTTGGTAGGTAATTTCAAGCAGCAAATATGTTAAAGACAATCTCTTGGGTATACAAAATTATATTGCACAAGTTTTTGTTGAACTACTATATATATTTAATTAAATTATGTCTTTAGATTTTCAACATTTTGTCAACATAATTCAAATAAGAAATGTAGTTTCAAAAAAAAATGACAGAACTATCAAACGACTTTGCTAAATGTAGTTCAATAGAAAGTAATATAATGATATAAAAACATGAACATAAACAATATTCAAATGAAGACATACTAATTTGACTGCACCCGTAAATGTATTTGCTGTATCTTTAAATTAAAACATGATGTTACTTCACAGCGATATAATGTAGAATTTTTAACGGTATTTTTACAGCATTTAAACGATATTGATATGTTTTTTTTTTAATTTGCGCGATAAGAAATGTTTTCAATTTAATAATATGTGTTAATTATTGTGAAAAAAATTATTAAATAAAAGATGCGCATTTCAAGAATATTTGTAAATTCACATTATACAGGACTTCGTACCAGAAACTCATTTTCCCAGTTATATACAGGGTGTTTCTAAGTTCAAGCGACAAAATTTAGGAGGGGATTGCTCCTATGAAATTAAGATGGGTCTTTTCTATAAAAAAATTCTCTCAGCCCACCCCTTTTCGAGATATCACCTCTAAAAGGTGGTGAGTAAAATTTAATTTTTATTATACGAGTATTTTTTCGATATTCCTGTTAAATTATACGGGGGTGAAATTGGCAGCCCCTATTTTATTTCATATCAAAACTTTATTCGAGCAAGTTTTATGAAATAAAATTTAACTTAATTATTGTTTTATACAGGGCCACATTTTTTGAAATAGTTAACTGAAATCTGAGCTTTAAACTCAACCTACTACGATTTCACAAACAAAACCGCTTCGCGTTAGAGATATCGATAGTACATTGTTTACCGGGTAGGAAAAGCTTAACATTCCTGGACGACTGTGAAGATTGCTAAGTCGAGGCGCAAGCCGAGACTTAGCAATACAGAGTCCAGGAATGTGGCTTTTCCTACGAGGTAAACATACTATTTTTCCGCAAATCGTTTAAAATTCGACAGATATTGATTGATTTAAAAAAAAAACGCGATAATTTTATTCCCAAATAAATGGTGCTTTGAAATTCCTAATAAAATTACTTGGGTTACTATGGAAACGTATTGAGGTTGAATTGTCAAACTTGACGCTTATAAATTTAATTGCTGGTGTTCTCGAAAGTAAAATGATAAGTGATGATGAAATTTCCATTCCTGGGACTCCTCCAGAGCTGGTTGAGGCAGTGAATACTGCTTCATTAGAATTATTGCCAAAGAAATCAAGAGAAAAGTACGAAAATGCATACTGACGTTTTATGGATTATCGCATGAGTAAAAATACGAGTTCTTTTTCAGAAAATGTTGTAATGGCATACTTCCTAGACCTTTGTTTAAAGATGAAATCTTCAACATTATGGGCCAATTATTCAATGCTGAAGTCAACCCTTGCACTTAAACACAATGTAGATATATCTACATACTCAAAACTTCGTTCTTTATTGAAACGGCAAGCTCAAGGTTATAGGGCAAAGAAATCTAAGATTTTAACGAAGGAAGAAATTGAAAAATTTATCCAGGAAGCTCCAGATAAAGAAAATTTAATGATTAAGGTAATTTACAAGGTTTTAATTTCTATTTAGATTATAGCTTTATTTATTTTTTAGGTAGCTGTAATATTTGGTATTTCTGGGGCCTGTAGAATGGATGAGTTAGTCCGAATGACTGTACACGATATAGAAGACTTAGAATCTAAGCTTTTAATCAGCATACCTGATTCGAAAACCAACAAACCAAGATCATTTGTAATTAATCAGATCTACTTGAATGTTTATCGAAAGTATGTTTCGTTAAGACCAGAAAATATGAACAGTGACCGATTTTTCTTTAAATATCAAAGCGGAAAGGGTTGTAGACAAGTGGTAGGAATTCATAAATTTAGAAAAATGCCCAAAATAGTTGCTACTTATTTGAACTTGGTAAATCCGACAGAATATACTGGTCACTGCTTTCGTCGGTCTTCTGCAACAATATTGGTTGACTCTGGTGCCGACATAACTAGTTTAAAGAGGCATGGCGGATGGAAGTCATCAAACGTTGCTGAAGGATATATCGAAGAATCGCTTAACAATAAGGTTGAGGTGGCAAATAAAATTTTCACAGTACAAAATATTCAACAAAATGACCCTACCACCCTGCATGTTGTCCAAAATGTTTCTCTAGTTCTAAGAGTGTTCCTCCAATGTTCAATAATTGTACTAACTGTCAAATTACTGTAAATATAACAAATTGATCTTAAAAATGTATTCAGCAATGACTTGATGTTTTCAAAATATAAATTAATTCCTTATAAGCAATGTGTTTTCAATCATTTATGTAGAACACTAACAACTGTACGGAAATATCATTTCCTTACAGTAAGGAAGTCCTGACTTTTTCTTCAAGAAATTTTGACAGGAATGTCAAAATTTCCTAGCGATTTGCGGAAAAAAATATTATTAAAAAAAGTTGTTCAGAATATTATGTTAACCCCACATACCAAATTTTATCACAAAATTCGCATTTTTAATTTTTTCATTTTTTGGTCCAAGTATACAAAATTATTATTTATTTTGATAATTATTGTGCCGTGGAAATTAAAATTCAACAATTAATTAATAAATTTAAAAAATCTATACAACAAATATAAAACACGAACATCCAAAAAACACCGTTCTAAAATAACAGCGCTCGACGGGCGACGTCCCGTATAATATGCCAAATTAAATGCAAGTAAGGACGTAGCGACGTACTGTACCATCCAAGTCACCAGCGGATCGGTGCTCTACGCGATAAATTCGAACGAGTGAAACATCTTATATTTTTATTCTGTAATCTTTGAATATTCGAAGAGCTCCGTATTTAGGCACCTTTTGCACTTTATTTCCATTTAAACATTTTCAAATATTTTTGTCAAAATCCTTAAAATTCTGTATTAATACATTGTAGATATAAATTGAAACTTTTACATTCGTTCAAAAACAATAAACATTTAAACAAATAAAATTGTTGTTTCATCGTTCAAAAACCTTTTTCAATTCTCAGCTTTAGAGTCCCGTAATTTTATTTATCATTCCCAAATTTTTTGTACGTAGTCCTAGGACATCCTTTATAAAAAAATAGATCCAGAGACAATGAGAGTCATTAGAAACTGTCAACTGTCACTGTCACTTAATAGTATCATCAAATTTGTTGAAGTCCGAACCTGCTTAATGCGAAATTTCCATCGATTCTTCTTAACACTTTAGTCGAAAGTTTATTCAAACTAAAAAAACGGATTATCTAACAATGTAAATCTCAAAACTTGCGAAACTACAGACTATAAACCAGTGTTGACAATACAACATGTTATTAACTCGCTCCACGGAAACGAGCCGCATAGCAAAACCCCGAATTCCGAGAAAGATCGCATTCGACTACTCGACCAACTTCTCGAGGTCGTTTCTAACTCTCCAAGATGATGATTTCTCGAAACTTTTCAAACGACATCGTTTCGCTAATTAAACTTTTGTTTAAAACCGCAAAAGTTGAATAAAATCAGACGATAGACGATAGGAGTATCAATTTTTTATGGTTACAGCTATTTATATCGTGTGAGGTATATTAGGAGTGAAATTCATTTTAAAAAAACCACTGTAGAAAATTTGTTACAGTCTGTTCATACATACAGTGAAATGACTGGAAAGGATGATGGCCTGGTTTTCGTAGTTATACTTGATTTCCTATTGCATGGGAGCACAGGAAATAATGGTTGATAGTCATAAGACATTGGCGTTACATTTTTAGGTAAAGACCAGAAGGGTTTCAACAAACAGAATTGTATAAGCACGCAAGTATAACTCACAATTAAAGAACAGATAGATGGTTGGGACATAAAGGTAGAATAGGAGAAGATAGATGGGTGAAAAAACCAGTGCTAAAAGGTGGAGAAGGTGATAAAAAGAGAAGGGAGGAGAGGAGGAGAGACCTGAGAGCACTGGGAGTAAGAGGCAGAGAAAAATGGATAGATAGAGTGAAAGATCTCGAAGCCGAAAAAGAATAATTATTATTCTAATTTAGAATATTAGGTACTTTCTAAGGAATAAATAACTTATTTTCCATTTGACAATTAACACGGAATAAAGCCATATTTACTGGGAGAAAATCGAGATTGGTAATATTATTGACTTTTAAAACAAGTGAGAAATTAATAGATATTATTAAATAAAGTGTGTATAAATTAAATTTAATACGGTGTATGTTTCTATAAATATTTAATAATTTAATAGACATATTTATAGCCTTTGCATTTGAATATTTTTGGTACAGAAAATCAGATTTTGAGAATAGTGTGACTTGTCGGCTTTTGCATTTAGGCATAAAGCATATTTGTATCAAAATTTCGCAATTCTATATAAAAATTAACAGGCAACTAAATGATTTTTTTTAAATAATGATCATAAAAGAATAATCACTAATAATCCCTTTTCAATAACTTTTATATCAGAAATAATCCACGTTATCACCACACCAGTCTTATCTAGAGTGTGTACCAAACAGAAAAGTAGGTCAAACAATTTTTTTTTCAATTTTTTGGTATTTTTTATACAGGGTGGGGCAGTCTTCTGACATCGGAGGATTACATCGTTGTGGTGAGAGATAAAACTTTAAAAATTTGTGTGAGATAATACAGTTACTGAGGGCACATTTTGAAAATACTTTCGATTCTACGTGGTGTTCCAAAACCACGTAGCAGCACAAACTTACATTTTTTTAAATGGAACGTACTATATTTTGTTCAAGAATCGAAAAGATCTCACCGAGAGCGTTACAAAAATATAGCATTCTAATATATTATATGGGTGTTTTTAAAAAATATGGCCAATTATTGGGAAAAAATACCTCCTCTTTAACACTCTGCTAAACAGTAAATCAAAATAAATCAACAGGTCTTTGTATTCAATTGTCATTCACATATCATTGGCTGTGCTCAGTATTAATTACTTTTTTTTATCTGTGGCTTCTTTAATACAGGGTGAAACAAAACGCAAATCAGACAATTTCTCAAAATTTTTTAATGAATCACCCTGTAAGTATTTTTACAATTTGTTAGTACAATTAATAATCTTTCAAACGATGTAGTACATTTAGGGTATAAGTTAATGGAAAATCGTAAATATTTTATGATAATGGTCAAAAACAAATTTTTGGATGCATCTAGAATATCTTTAAAGTTTTATCTCTTACCACAACGATCTAGTCCCCCGATGTCAGAAGATTGCCCCACCCTGTAGATATAGGTAATAATATTTTCAAGGCTTTTAATTATGTAAGTTTTGTGGAAGATTTATTAATATAAATTTTATTCTAATACTTTTTGCACTTACGTCCATAAATCTCAATAAACAAGAAGACACTCTATATAACAAGGAAATTAGAACAATAAATAATTAATTAATAATTAAATATTACTTTTTTTTTCAATTTTTCCCCGTATAAATCAAAAATAATCTCTTTCTAAACTTTCTTGAGTAGTGAAAAATTCTCTTAACGAATGAATGAATGAATTTTTTCAAAATGATCATAAAAAAATATTTACTAATAATCCCTTTTCAATAACTTTTATATCAAAAATAATCCACGTTATCACCTCACCGAGTCTTATCTAGAGTGTACCAAACAGATAAGTGGGACAAACAATTTTTTCTCAATTTTCTGGTATTTTTTTTATAAATATAGTAATATTTTCAAGGCATTTAATTATTTTAGTTTTGTGGAAGATTTATATAAATTTTATTTCAATACTTTTTGCACTTACGTCCATAAATCTCAATAAACAGGAGGACACTCTATATAACAAGGAAATTAGACCAATCAATAATCTATTAATATTAATTAATGTTCAATTCTTCCCCGTATAAAATCAAAAATAATCTCTTTCTAAACTTTCTTGAGTAGTGACAGCAAAAAAATTTATTTATAAAGAAACTGAAATAAAGTAAGATTAACTCACGGTAGTTGCAATTAAGGAATTTTTGTTATGAACTAATAACTCATACAGTTATAATACCGTAAGTAATTCTTACGAAACGCCAAATGCCAAAGGGAATTCCAGTCCAGACGAAGTGGGCGATACGTCGCCAATATTTCTCGGTAATTACGAATTACAATCACATTCTACTATTAGGTAATTCTCAAAAGGTACTTTCATTCATTTAAATATAAAAAAAAACAATTTTTTTTATATAAAATATGTCCTTAATAAAAAGCACAACAAACATTCGGACCAACGTAAGTGTATTTGTATAATTATTGAGTTTTGTATGGCTAGAGCCAACTTTTTCCACACCCAACAAGGTACTTCAAACGTCAGTGAAGTCGCTTGAAGCCAAATCTGTTCAATACGATGGTTTGGACATGATAAATTCAAGCTACGACGTATCGGATGCCAACACAAAGGCTAAACTAGACACTAACGAGTGACATCTTCACTCATTTTACCTCTACAAAACTCCAGGACTAAATAAAAAATTCTCCAAGCGCCTGCAAGAAGAAATTGAGATAATAATGAGTCCTACAAGATCGGTTGCCAAAACCAAAGAAGACTGAACATTAACTAGTGAGATATTCACTCATTTTGCCCCTACAAAGCTCCAGAACTGAATGACAAATTCCCCAAGCTCCTGCAAGAGGAAATTGACGTATTAATGAGGGATCGGTTGTCAAAACAAAGGCTACCAAAGAAGACTAGACAAAAACGGGTGAGATCTTCACTCATTTTGCCTTTACAAAACTCCAGGACAAAATGAAAAATTCTCCAAGCTCCTGTAAGAGGAAATTGACAAAATAATGAGTCCTTCAGGATAGGTTGCCAAAATAAAGGCTAGCAAAGAAGACTGGACATTAACGAGTGAGATCTTCACTCATTTTGCCTCTACAAAACTCCAGGACTAAATGACAAATTCTCCAAGCAACTGCAAGGGGAAATTGACATAATAATGAGTCCCTCAGGATAGGTAGCCAAAACAAAGGCTACCAAAGAAGAAAACCGGTGAGATCTTCACTCATTTTACCTCCACAAAACTCCAGAACTGAATTACAAATTCTCCAAACTCCTGCAAGAGAGAATTGACATAATAATGAGTCCTTCAGGATCGGTTGTCAAAACAAAGGCTATCAAAGAAGACTAGACATTAACAAATGAGATCTCCAGTCATTTTGCCTCTACGAAGCTTCAGTACTAAATAACAAATTCTCCAAGCTCCTGCAAAAGAGGATATTGACATAATAATGAGTCCTTCAGGATAGGTTGCCAGAACAAAGGCGTTCTAAGAAGACAGGACACTAACGGTTGCCAAAACTGAGACTACCAAAGACGACTGGAAATAAACGAGTGAGATCTTCACTCATTTTGCCTCTTCCTAACTCCAAGACCAAATGAAATAACCTGCAAGAGAAAATTGACAGAATAATGGGTTCTAATGGTTTCTTCAGTTCTGATGAAGTTGGCGTGGGAGAAGTCAGTGGACCTATGTATTAGAGTAGCTCTAATGGTTCACATTTTCTATACATTTTCAAACTAGAATCTAAAAGACACGAAGCTTCTGAAATAGTAGCTCATAATATGGGATGTTATCACTTTTAATGACAAACCAGAATGGTTGATTATATCGTGCAGATATCCCAACCCCGTTTGACTTAGAAGTGTAATTCAATGTCTTTCGGGGTATATAGCCCGAGAAGTAGTTGCTGCTTCTTAGTGAACGTTATAATAGTATTCATGTTCCATTATAAAAAATCATCAATTAACAAGCGCTATTTCGCGGCATAGAATTGTCTGTCGAATGTCGCATCACCCTGTATATACACAATTAGTATTAACGACCATCCTCACCCAAATTTGTAATGTACTCACCACATACAGACTCGGAAATTATAATTTCTAATTGACCTAAAATCTCTGCGCGATTTATAGTGCCAACAAATTTTATTTGCCGTCGATATAGATGGGTGCGTCTATAAACACACATGGTGTATACATATATACACACCGACGAGTTTCAGCGCCATCATTGTCAAAAAGGAAAACTAGCAAATTTTATTTTTAGGAGTGGAGATGATTTTTAGGGTTGGGTCAAGGTAGACGACCTTAATATCCACGATACTGCTACGTATCTTCTGGGTCAGGTTTTTTTTCGGGGCGAAAGACAGGGAAGACCATTGTTATATTTTACATGGAAATCATCGTGGATGAAAAATCGATTGGAAATATTAATAGGGTTGGAAAATTGATTAAAAGTTGTAAGATAGTCAATTCATTTGGTATTATAATGTTGGATATAGTCAGGATGGAGTTAGCTAGGCATTAAAAAGTACCTATGAGGTAGGAGTGTGTACAGTTCCTCATGACTCACACTGTATGTGTGTACAATTAATAAGAGTTATTACTACTCCCTGTATATTATTAAGAATCATATTTTTCCCAAAAACAAAAAAAAACAGTTCAATTCTTTTTTATTTTATAAAAAAATTATTATTCTGTCTAACATATTTATAAAAAAAAAAGTCGTGAGAACAATTAGAATGTTGCTAATAAATATTTCATCTCACATATATATTTTCCACAAATTCCATCGACCTCCGAAGATCCCTTTCTTCGTACCTACCTAGAAAGTGGGTGCGACTCAGACCCTTTTTAAATTCGAAACCTTTTTTCTATTTCTGGATGGCTTTTGTGAGCGCACACGTGTAGTAAAGACGTCGTCTTTAAAAGCGGGGTCTAGAGCGGATTTTATTACACATAACGAGAAGGTAAAATTTGCTATTGTTTTCGTACCTATAAAACTATTTTTGTGACAGATTTATTGGATACAGAAACGCGTATGGGTCGTTTAGTTGCGGTATTAAATGAAACAATAATAAATGGATTTTTAAAATATTCGAAATAAGA
>CAJUYI010000984.1:0-15871 GCA_910591695.1 Galerucella pusilla | reverse complement strand
CAGGTGTATACGGGCGCAGACCTAGGACAGAAAGTTCAACCTCTCTAAGATCCTATGCAACCGTATTTCAGGCGGAAACCAAATGAACTAAATAACTCAGAAAAATAATATTATTTAATTTATTTGACTATTAAAGCTATGACTACATCCATATGGCTAATTCCAAGTCAAAAACTATAAATTATTGATTAAAGCCTCAATTTAACAATAAAAAATATGAATAGAGGGTTTTACTGTATGCAGAATTACACAAGGAATTCAAAAATGTAAAAATATACAGGCTGCTATATTTAAAATAACAAAGTTAATATGCATTTCCGGTTTAACCGGAAATGGTACATTAAATTTGATAGCATTTTTGAATTCTTTGGATCTTCTTAGGAGGGTATAAGCAATTTTATTTAAAAATATTAAACAGTTGAGAAGAATGCCCATTAAATAACCAGAAGGAGGAATTTTAAAAGCCTTACTCACACCACTAAAAGTTACAAGGTTACTAAAGGGTGTGTTCCGAAAAAGTAGTCAACAGTCGTGTTCCAAATCTATTAAATATGCCTTGATTGATGAAGAAATCAGCCACGCATAGTCATAAGTCGATTTCTCGTCTGTCTGGTAGATTATTTAGATGTTTAACACATTTCTGTTATCTGTCACTATTTATGTCAGATGTCAGTGGAAAAAGTAATTAGAAGAATAGAGATACAACTAACTAGAAATGCTACTAAAATCTAATCGAAAATGGACATACACAATTAAACGAATATCAACAAAAATAAATATAACTGACATTTGACATAACCAGTGACAGAATAACAGATATTAAATGGTGACATGGCAAGAGTTCCTGGAATTTTGTGTATTCAGCTAAAAAGTCATTTTAAATTCCAAGATTTACGCTTCGTAGGTGTATTCATTATTTTAATAAAGCAATATAGATGTTCGCAATGATGAAAAACATGCAAAAATCTTATGCTTTAAGGGGTATACATTAACTGTCATTCTTGTCAGAAAAACCACTTTTTGTTGGCCACACTGACCTTAGACTGAACTCCTCTATTTTGGCCCTTACCTGTTCATGTTACCGATGACCTGTTCTGATCCTGTGAGCAAATGTCATTGCCAAATTATATTATCACTCATGGCCACCTTCCATGTATCATTCATAAAAAATTGAAAAGGTAATAGATTTCTATCAAAACGTAATAGGGTAATAGATATGGTTAAAAGGTAATAGATCTATTACGAACGTAATAGCAGGAACAACACTGCACCATTTATATTGTTTTACCGGACTAAGCGAGGAGCTGGTACTCGAAGTAGAAGGATCCATAATTGCAGATATTTTAATACAAATAATGCTTACTGAAGTTTTAAAAGGCACAGTTTCAACGAAACTAAGTGAAAATAATAAAATAACAAGAGCGGATGCGATGACAAATTAACTATATCTATCTGTCAGAACTACCAAAAATGAAAGCTATCAGCTGATGTCAATATTAAAAAGTGTTGTGTGAAACTGGGCGGAATCTGACCAATCAGAAGTATACAGAATTGCCAACTTGAATTCAAATTACTCCTCCTGGTTTTTAAATGAGGTTCTGTGTAAACTTGGCGCGTTATGCGAATGTAGAGACATCCTGTATACATACATACGTAAACTGAGACGTGATTTCCCGCGGGTGCGTTCGTAATTTTCAGTACATAAAATAAAAGGTAAGGTATTAGTTCTTCCTATACGCGTTTATATTATTTCCCTCGCACCCTTTTCGACGTTGTCTCCCTACTCCTTTGTAATGTGGAGAAGGCTCTCCAAATAAATTTTCCTGCTATATTTCATTGGTGATAACAAGTGTTCCACGCACATATATACAAAACGGGAAAATGAATTTACGGCCCAGCCGGTGTGTTATCTACACTTTATTGGGTTTGGCGATAGTATATTTTCCTGATAGGGACGAGTTCGGGGACGGTTTCGCGTATATATCAATATTATTTTTAGACTTTTTGTGAAATTAATTGTTTTATATGGGGATAAATCATTTTAAAAACGTTTCTGAAAGAATATAGTATATATGTTCAAAAATACGTACTTTAATTCCTGTAATGAAACAGACGTAGGTACTTTCTTCATTATTTCGTTTTAAAACTGTCAGAGGTTGTCAAACACCAAGACGGGTATTATATTATGAACTCTAGCTTATTATTTTTATAAAAAGTGGCTGTTTGCCTGATACATTTTGAAAATAGAGCTGCTTTTGGTAAGCTGTTTTATGAGAAATTTTTATTTTTAATACTCTGTACAAAAGGTTTTGAAATATACTTTTTAAAGAGCATATCGTACACTAAGAAACAACAACTACTTCTCTAGCTATATGCCCTGATAGACATTGAAATACATTTCTAAAGTTGGGTACAGACCGAAATCAAGAATTGAACCCGCCAGTTTAAACTGGCGGATAGGTCGATATCTGAAGGTTAAGGCATGTTAAGGTCTATTACATAACCTCACTTTTTTTTTGATTCCGTTGTGGTGTTGTGTCAAATTTACTTGGGTTTTGAGCAAACTAAAAAAAAACGGATGGGACAACCTGGAACTCAAAAGAGGAGGCTTGGATCACCTACATATCAGTTCGACACTCAAGTGAATCCTAAATCAGTTCTAATATTGACAGAACAGTCTCTTTTGTCATCTTAAATCTTGCATGAAAATCCTGGTCATCCCACTTTTCGAAGTAGTCCACTCTTTCCCTAACTGTATAAGGCCTTCTTTCATACTCAAGTACTTGCACAATATCTTCGTCGCAATCCAGAATATAATCATTCAGAAAATTCATATTTATCAACAACCAAAAACTCTTTAAGAAAGAAAAATAAAAACACATGAAGCTTTGTATAAACATTCACCGATAAGCTAACAAAAATATCAATTCATGTGACATGACCTTGTTCTTGTAACAACCAATGAGATTGCTTACATTCATTCATCAGCATTGCCAACTTTCATTATCTGTCAGTTAAAAAACTAGAGAATAAAAACGAGTTGATAAACCGCTTCCAAACAAACTGGAACTTTATCTGCTAGTTACTTTTATCTGGCGGATACTTAACTGATTGATAATATTGGCTATTGATAAACCGGGCCTGATAGACCATAATCCGACGAGTTTTAGACGTCACGGTGACGTCATTTTTACTAGTCAATTAGACGTCAACCCGGTATTTAGTTAGACTTTCATATGACGTCATATGACGTCATAAATTGTGACGCCAATGTATGGTCATTAGACGTATTATACCAGACCAATAATGTCCAAAAATAGCCGTCTTTTTGACGTCATTTTCGACAGTTTGGTTACCTGGGACTGAGTTCGCCACGTGTTCGCAAACGAACCCTTTGAAAGTACCGACTCGACTCGGAGCCCCAAACGAACTGCCGAGCTGCTCCAGAACTGTTCGCGAACAGGCGTATATACCAAGCTCGAAAAAGTTCGCAGTACTTGGTCTGTACCCGGCTTAAGTTATCCCTTAAGTTTCTTTCTAGGTAGGTTTTCAATCTCATTTTTCGGATAACATAACCTTACGATAGTGATCAATTTCACGTCAATCACTCGTAAGTCCAATTTATATGGAATCTTCATTCTTGTTAAAAGTTTTTTTTTTGTCTACGTGATTTTCATATAAAAAAAGAGCCTGTTGTGTTTTAGTTATATATACGAATTAGTTTCGTTAGAAGCATAGCACATTTCAGTAGTTTTAACGCATCAAGATAAAGAAAGCAGTTTGTCAAAAGACTAATTTTCTTTTGATTTTAATAAAGCCAGTTTTTTTACTGTAAATAAGCCAGTTATTTAAAAAATTCTAGCTTTCACTGTAAATTTGTTTAAATATTTTGAAATTTCTAGCTTAAACTGTGAATTTGAATACATTTCTTCAAATAAATTGTAGCTCAAGATGTAAATTTACTTAAATTTCAATTCAGCCCCACGCCGTACATAAGGACAAAGTCCTGTGGTACACGACGGCGCCTCAAAACTCAAAAGTAAAATGAAAATAATAGTATATTATAGACCAAGGTGGTGGAGACTATTATTATTGACCGAGCACCAAGATTATTTCGCGAGTGGCTTTGGCCCGAGCGGAATGAGGTGCGAGGCTTATAAATGTCTTCACAACCATGGGGTACATACAATTTTTTTTTACTGCACAGCTTGTTCAATTGAAACCCATCTTTGGTCAGGTTAGCCTTGGAAACAATAGGGGACTTTGGTCCAAGTAGCCAACCCAAAAAATGTCACATTTTTCTACCACTGGGGAAAGAAAATTTCCGGAAGATTTTGTCATGTAAAGGTTCGTATTATTTATAAATATCCGTAAACGGATTTGTCCATTATTGACCTAGGTTTAATAGAAAATTATTAACCACTCTTAGAGAAATTCAACTTCTCAGTTGGCTAAAAGAAGCAATAATTTCCAACTTCACGGCCAGTAGTCGTAAAAAAAATTTAAGGATTTACCAGATATTACATTGTTTTTTATTTTATTTTTACTCTTTGAGACGAGGGAACCGAATTTCTAACACTACTTTCTTACATTCCTTAAATATTCAATAATTTCTCTATACCTATCTAGGCTACGAACCGCTCTATTGACAATAAAGACATAAGCATCTTTTATTACTTCCCTTATGTCTTCAATAAAAAATTCAGTCTTCAGTTTTCTGTAGTGTATATATATTATTGAAAATTGGAAATGTCTCTCTCGCGTGATATGTACAACAATAATCTATTTTAAGCAAATAACAATCAATAACCAGTAAATACCAAATACATTTAGTCGATGTCGTCATGTTAATGGTTGTAACACGCATTATAACCTAGTTATTCACCTAAATGTTAGTTATTCAAAGATAGTGACACTTCTTGGTTAATAAAAGGCTATAACCAAAAAATATTAAGCGCATTGAACGTTTGTATTCGCCTAAAATCACTTAATATTCATTTTCCATGAATACGTCTAAATGCCATGGTAAATAAGACCGTAACGCCATCTAGGTGTCATAATAGGAACTAAACATTATTAACTTATTTATTTGTTAATATTTTTAATAAAAAACGTATCTACGATGGTTTTTTTCAATGTAATTAGTTGAATAAATGTTTGTTCTAAGTATTTATAGATTTTTGTACCGTGTAACTTATTTAAAGCATATTTGTGTATACTTGTACTTACAATTTTATTGATGACCGGTGCACTATATTTTACTACACCATTCATTGACTATTTTTAGCGTACTCACCTAAAAACTGCCTCCTGCACCTTAACAACACGAAGATCGCCAACTTTTAAACATAAAACCAACCCCGAATACTCAAAAAGTCTAGTATTAAACGAAAATCAACCCCATTTTTAACCTCAAATCGTGCCAAATACAAAAATCAATGAACACATAGTTTATCTATTAAAAATATACCGTCAAATTGATTATTTTTCTAACTTCACTTCCATGTAAACGTTTCACGTATAAAAAACCATCACAAGTTTGTAAATTAATTTGAGATATTTTCGAAAAACATCTCCGAATCGCGTAAGCGACGGTACCATATTTAATTTCCTGATACAGGTTTATTCTAACGAATGTTCAAGTTTTCTTAGATTGATTGCCGAATTTTTTTAACTCCAGCATATCGGTAAAACATAACTTATTGTTTTTAACTATTGGTTGGGTATTGTTTTGGCTATAAAACTGTATGCGACGTTGCCGAGTCGCGGAAAATTAATCCGGAATATTAACATAGAGGTAGAGCTTGATACAAAAATGGTTTTATGCTCGATAGGAAATATTTATTTATACAGAGTGTCCAGAAAATCTCCTGCAAAACGGAAACTACAGTTACTAGAGGTGATTTTTTAGCTCAGACTACCTTATTCTGGAAATGGTTCCTAAGGGAGCTACAGCCCTTTGAAGAAGACGTCGTCATATGAGTTTTTTTCAAATTATTCAAAAATACCGTTACTTAAAATATTCAAACTTGGTATAATCAATAAACAGTTACAAATCAATGGTTCACTGTAAATAAATTTTTTTTTCAGATAAATCACAAGCGTGTCAGTTGGGGGGTTAACAGGTATTTTTATTTAAAAAAAATTTATATTCAAGTTTTTCATGTATCCGACACTGAATTTGGAAAATTCAAGATAATTTTCATAAAAAATGTTCTCTTCTTTCAAATCGATATCATGAACCGTTTTAGAGAAAAATATATTTAAACGTTTTGTGTTTCTTACATAAAATCATGTTGGATTATAAAATTAATTTAAAATGTCCAAAACAATGTAGGCAACTTAATACTTACAACTTTGTTACCAGTATCTGTACAATTTGTTGATTTTTCAAAGCCAACTTGATACTACAGATACAATTTTATAATCCAACATGATTTTATGTAAGAAACACAAAAAGTTCAAATGTATTTTTCTCGAAAATGGTTCATGATATCAATTTGAAAGAAAAGATCATTTTTTATGAAAATTATCTTGAATTTTCCAAATTCAGTGTCGGATACATAAAAAACTTATTAACTATTAACTAATTATTCTTAATTTAAGGCTATGATTAATATTTAAATCTAATCAACAGATAAGGTAGGGTTTATATATACATAATTATCAATTAAAGTTATGTCAATATGACAATCAACTGAAGTGCTTGGCGAATTTATGAAATAAATTCCTATTTTATATGGATTTAAAGGATTTTGAAAATGATGAAGATGACCTGGAACTCTTGGACATACTAAACTTTGGGATTCCAAGAAGAAAATATCAGAGAGAAAATCACTTTGAAGGGATAGATGCAACAACAAAAAATTTCTTTTTTTTTTATTTGTGTAAAATCGTTTCAAAACATCTACAGATTTGTAGCTATCTGATTGAGCATTGAGCAGCTCCCTCTCAATCTTTGTTCAGACCTCTGTTCCTTATCCTTCCAGCTTAACGCACCTGTTTCCTTGCATTCTATTATGTGCTTGTACTTTCTTATTTAATTCCGGCACATTATTTTCTCATTTTGAGAGAAATTTGTTGATATTTTTCTCTATAAATATCTAATAGTTGTCATATTTGACACCACTATTACCAACAAAACTGCTATTTTCCACATTATTCCTAAGTGTCAAGTTACCAACTTAACACCTAACACATAATGTACTAACTAGTACCTTAACTACAAATGGCGCAAAACACTTCACTTTTAATTAATGCAAGCAAAAACAAAATTCCACAATTCTAATAAATAATAAACTCTCAAAATAAAACAACTGGAACAAAAACTAGATAAAATTATTGTTCAGAAAGATATGTCTTTGGTCACTGTTTGAAAATATACTGAAAACAACTGAAACTAGTGAACAATAACATAAATAAGATGGATAAAAATGTGACTAAACAAACAAAAACACAAATCCACAATTCTAATAATAAACTTCCAAAAATAAAACACCTAAAACAAAAACGTATCAAATTATTATTTATAAAACAAAAATCCATATTCCTTGGGCGACTGTTGGCAAATCTGTTAATAACTAATTGTTCATTGATCTCAATGTCCGGATGGGCGTTAATAATGGCTAAGCCAGATAGCCTATCTTCTGAAATACAATACAACAATCAATACAACGAATAATTTTGGTTTGTAAAACATATAACGTGTGTTTCATTCTTGTTGAAAACCAAAGGTTTAGTTGCATATCCATACTCTGGTTGTTGAACCAATATCAAGGGGGGGGATGGCCCCCATAGCCCCCCCTCAGATCCGCCAGTGATCCAGTAATCTCCTAGGTGCTGTGCTCTAGGATTTTCCCACACCATTTTGGAACTGATTACACAAGATCTCAGTGCTTTAATGGCTGCTTGACTATCCGACATTTTGATAATCCTTTGTCTTCTGTATCCTTTATCAATATTGAACTGGGCGCACTTTCTTATGGCGTGGATTTTCGCTTGAAAGATACTTGGGGTTTTTCCAAAGCTTTCAGAGTGTTTGGTTCCTGGTCCGAACACTCCTATCCCAGTTCCTTCTATTGCTTTCTAGCCGTCTGTGTACCATTGAATGGCATTCTTTCCAAGTCTGGTAATGGTATTTGGATCCCATTCTTTCTTGTTGCTGAATTCCGTAACGAATTTCTTTGAAAAGTTATACTTGTTCATCATACCGTCTTGTGTCATGTCCCAGGTTGACCTGTATTAATACTGAGATGATTATCTGAGACCTAAAAGATCTATATTGCTCCCTCTTTCTTCTACTCATTCACTGAGAAGAGTCTCAAAGCTAAGTAGTTCCCTTAACTCCCTTTCCCATTGTATTTTTTTGGTTAAAATTCAAGTTTCTGTGGGTGTAACTCAATTAAGATTGATACAAACAACAATTTAAAGAAATTAAAATTAATTTACGTGTTTAGAAACTAGATATGTCTGCATATGCACTTGCAGTAATTTTATTCAAGGTTTTTCGAACATAATTAATATTTTATTTCTTAATAAATGACGTATATATTATGGTATAAATGTATCAGTTTACATTTAAACTTGAATCAAAAAATTATTGATAAAGTTTATCAATTGACTAATAAAAGAGGTTATAGTTATAATGATTTTTTAGTAATAAAATTTAATTATAATATAGAGTTATTATAATAATTAATATGATTTATTATCAACAAATGTAATACGCATATACAGGGTGATTCATAAGTAATGGGTCAAATTGTAAATCCAATGCATGCCAATAAAAATGTGTTTTATTACGTAATTTTTGTATGGTTTGTTGTAACTTTCCCCACCTGTCGAACTGGTGCAAGATACGTTCCAATATCTCCAAGACAATATATACAACATACTTCATCATGAAAACTTTTAAAAAAAGTATAATCTTTGAATAAATACTAGACTTCTAAGATATTTGATAAAATCTGGCAATGTTGCGTTAAAATATCTGGATAATATTATCGATTATGCGAAAGGGCAGTAAGTAGGATGTTGGGAGGCAACGCGCCGGTCATTGGGGAGTATTTCGAAAGAGACGACGACGCTCAGCGTCGAGACGCTCTAAGCAGACCTCTATTCAGACGAGCAAGTTGGTATTGTTACTAGAACACATAAATCTGAAAGGGTCGTTTTTAAGGGTAGAGGATTTCAAGGGATAAAAAAAGATTATTTATTTATCTAATTATTATTATATTGAGCATTTCTAGCTTGACATTTTTTGCAAATTTCTTTAAATAGCAAAAGAAATTTTGTATATAATGATACATTATTTATTAATAAATATAAATGTGTCAGTTACCTTTACCCATAACGTTCGTTTTTACAGTAACAATATTTTCTAAACATTATTACGCAACTTTTAGATCAGTTCCAAGTTGGTATTTTGTCTTATTAACTTATTAGTGTAACCTTCAAACTGTCGAAGTTCATTGAACGAAACATTGACCTAAAAATAATAATTTTTTTTGTAGATAATTTCGCTATTGTCCCATCTTGACAAGGTGGTGATAACCTAATTTATTTAAAATTGTTTTACTTGAAATGTTTATAAAGTGAAAACTTGCATTACAGACTGGCCTACAATAACGTAATAAACGTGTTTATATCGATATATCTTGGCCTGAAAATTTGTTTTTTATGTTCTCATCGCGACAAGGACAGAAAAGGATGTTTTGGGAGAGGTATTTCAGTAGAATAATCTATGATGTGAATTAGCTGCGCTGCCGAAAGAAGCCGAACTTGTTTGACATAGACGTAGCGCTATATATTTAAAAATATAGTTTTATTACCTCAGATTTTATGGAACAAAAAAAGAAAAATTAGGGTTTTATAGTTATACGTACTCACAGTCTCAGTAACGCGCTACTTTTGCAGTGTCGAATTACTTTTAAGTCACTTTGTAAACTAACGCAGCCACCATTACAAGTAGAGCGTTACTGGTTTGTATTGAGAGTTGCAGACATTTAGGGATCCCTCATGTTTGGTTTTTCCCCTAAAATATTCAGTTTCAAAGTTTTACAAATAAATACTAAAATACTAATATACATCAATAAAATACTGAAAGCCAAATATCTAATTTTTATATATAATAGTATATGTTTAAATAAAATTATGTACGTCTTTGTTGTGTGGTTCGGTAGAGCTCGTGTCGAAGGTCATTGAGGACCTGTCAGCTAAGAGCTAACTTCACATGGCTAACGCTGTCAGTCAGCTCAGTGTCGCAACTGTCACTTAAGTTTCATTTTGCTTTTAGTTAGGATTCATCCATACTTATAAACTCATTTTAATTACCATTTATTTTGAAAAGTTCGTTTGATGAACTGAGTGATTTTTCAAGACATTTTGTGCCTTCTTTAAGCCATTTTTTCGTCAGTTACAGTGACTCAACAGGTGCAATATGACAGGAAGATTAGCAGGACAGACTATTAACGATAGACTTTTGGCCGCAAAACATAGCTTATCTGGTTCAGGTATAGCGAAATCAGTATGCAAAGCAACTACAGAAGAAATGATTGGACCAAAAAAGAAGCATTTAGATTGTGAGTTTTTTGTATTCTTCTAAACTGGTTCCTTCAGAATATTCCATTTTATAGACCTGTTAATTCCACCAAATCCAAATATATTTCAAATTCTCTTATACTATTGAATACAACATCAATGTAATCAGCTCTTATGTACAACTTTACTTATGAGTCAGTTGAAAATTAAGAAACATATCAATAATAGTTATTGACACTCCCTTGAATTCTCTATAAAACATCCAATTGGCGCATATTTACCTTACTTAGTTTAAATTAGTCTGATTAAATATAATACATTTACTGGGTTGTGGACTATGGTGATAGTAAATAAAATATAATCAGTTAGTTTTTCATAGTATATCCCAGCAGTCTTAAGTTTCTTATAGAAGGATTTTGTATGTTTCGACAATCAAAAATCAACTTCATTCTTGATAAAAATTATTTTATCAAACATTTAATTGTGTGCTCCTTTTGAAATCACTTTTTTACTGAAAGTGCCAGACCAATAATTTCTATTTTCCCAGGTTCTTAAGAATAAAGTACAAATCTGCAAAATGATCTATGTTTTTTAGTAGTTTAATGTTTTAAAATCATTATTTAGGTAGATTTAAGTTAGTTGTGAGGTTAGTGGTCCTCTGCTGCGACTCTAGAAGCCTTTGTAATATTTTTTATATATGATTTCGCAATTTAATGTAAAAGATGAGTAATTGCGGTCCTTTATAAGTATGTTTTAGAATGGACACTTATATAACGCTATTATTTTAAACAGACACCCAAAATATGTTAAATGCCAAACAATATATATAACCTGTTTTTAAAATTTGGGTCGTTGTTGAATGTTTCTTTAAAATGTAAATTTGATTATGTTTCTTTTGATCAAGTTATGTAAGTATTGAATGAATGAAACCTGCTACTATTGCTCAATAATTTGATTTTAATAGATTTAATGATACATTGCATTATGCAAATTTTATTCTAAAAGTAAGTACTAAGTTTATTTGAATTTTTTTATTCTAATGTTTAAAAATTCCAAAATTTATTTATATTGTAGTTGAAATGAGAATCTATTTGCCTCAAGTACCTATATTCTATCTATATTAACATTTTTTGTAGATTGTTATAACTTTTTTGGTAATTTTAAAATTTTTTCTTGAATATAAAAGAATTTATAGGTAGGTATTTGTCCATAATACTTATCCTCAGTAATTGCATTGACAGCAGGAAAACTAATTTCTTTAAATATTATAATTATAATAATTCCATTATTTAGTAATAAACTAATTTGAATTTAATAACAACATTTTGAAATCTACTCAACTATTTTATATTTTCTAATAAAAAGTTTGAACAAAAAAGCAGTCTGTGCAAAATGAGTTAAAAGATAATAAAATTTAAATAGGCGATTTCAAATATTTACTTAAAAAAATCTTAGACTCTTCCTACGTTAATGATATATACAGGACGTCTCAATAAAGTGTGGCATATTCAAGTTATATTTTCTTTTATTGGACACCCAGTATTTTATTGACAGCCTGTCAAATATTACCTACACTTTAATGAAGATTGTGCCAAGTTATTTACTTGTATACATCAAATGAACTTTGTTGAAAAAATTCATAATTATCTTGTATAGATATGTCATGAAACATTAACCCACAATACTTTCAAACTTTTGTTGAAAATGATAATTTTACAGATAAAAAACAGGACGCCCAGTGTATCATTTATCAACACCAGTATTAAGTAGGCGTATTGCTTGTTAATGATGATTATAATAGTCACTATATTTACATTACATTGTTTTAATATATATTAATATTTATGTTCTTTATTTGAAATAAATACATTTAATTTTTTTGTATTTTCTGTATTTGGTAATGCTGTTAGATAAATTAACTGAAGACATTATTGTATACAGAGTTATCTATAAAAAAAATTTTCAGAATATTTATTTTTTTTTCACACTGTTTATGAGCGTCGAATGAAAGTTATGAAAAAACTTGGTCAAATTTAATACAAAGTTAACATTAACTTCTCCTCATAATATTTAGGTGTATAGTACAGTTCTTGTAGTAGGTTTTTGATAAAATTATGTTGTTTTCAGATTTAGTTCATTGCACAAACGAACCAAATGTTTCCATACCACAACTAGCAAATTTATTGATAGAAAGATCACAAAATGCAAGTTGGGTAGTAGTATACAAGGCACTTGTAACAGTTCACCACATGATGTGTTACGGAAATGAGGTAAGGTATAGATAAAATACCTGTAACCAGAAAATGTTATCAAATATCTATTATGGGTATGGAATCTACATTTTTTGTGGATTTCCTTACTTGGTACCTTTATAGGCCAGTCGCAATATGGCTGATTTTTTTTTATAAGTGCGTTGAAGTATGTAGATTAATATAAAAAAATTTTTACCAGTCTATCGATTTCCCAATTTATAGAAATACCTCAATACTTCACGCCGGGAGGAAGGTGGAGAAAAATAAAAAATACCACTGTGTAGAGGAAGTGTTTTGCAATAAAAAAGGCCTCTTGCGTTTTTTTCGTACGATCAATGGTTTGTCCGCGAAAAATTCGTAAACTAAGTATGTGTTCCGCATCCGCGGAATGTACTCCGCCGCGCTTCAGAAAATGGAGTCGCGCGGATGCGGAACACATACTTAGTTTACCGAATTTTTTCCGGACAAACCATTGCTCGGACGAAAGAAACGCAGGAAACCTTTTTTGTTGCAAAACACTCCTTCTACACGGTGATATTTTTTATTTTTCTCTACCTTCCTTCCAGCGAGAAATATTAATAAATTTCGAAAAAAGTTGTTCCTCTATCGTCTGGCCTATTAGCTAAAACAAGAAATATGATATATTATGATGCTTTAATTTATAAGTTATGAAACTTGAATTAATAAATATCTTCTGTATGTTCCTTGTTGTTCTTTTTTCTTTTATTTTTTTGGAGATCAAACTACAATAATGTTTTTATATTTTTTATTTCAACGTTTCGGTTGCGTTGCAGCTACCGTTGTCAAGATTAATTAGTTATTGAATTAATAAAGCTATTTTTGACTTTGACTTTGATTATAAAAAAGAAAATTTCTTATTTTTTCTACCTTTATAAACTGCATCAATCTTTATGAATAATTATAGGTAAACAAGAATCAACGACCGACCTTGCATAACAAGAAAATTATAAATTAATTTGAATTTTTTTTTCAGAGATTCACCCAATATTTAGCGTCTAGTAATAGTACATTTCAATTAAGTAATTTCTTGGACAAAGGCGGTGTTCAAGGTAAATAAAATAAAAATAATATTTACCGCAATTTCCACACATTGGTAGATCTATTAAATAGATACTCATCAAGGTTATAAATAGCATTTGAAATAATTGAGACATTGTTTTATAATTTTCTTTAATTTACAATAAAAATTTCGATTATTTAAAATATTTGTTTTTAGGTTATGATATGTCCCCGTTTATTAGAAAATATTCTAGATATTTAAATGAAAAGGCACTAGCTTATAGAACGATTGCTTTCGATTTTTGTAAAATTAAAAGAGGGTAAGTTTGTCGGTTTATTGAAAATTTTATAAAATAAAAATTTAGAAGTGGTAATTTTTAATCGAAAAATTGAAATTATTTTTTACAGTAAAGATGATGGTATGTTACGAACCATGAACGCGGATAAATTATTAAAAACCCTTCCTACGTTGCAAAATCAATTAGATATTTTATTGGAGTTTGATTGTTCGGCTAATGATCTAACGAATGGTGTCATTAATATGAGCTTCATGTTGCTCTTCAAAGATCTTATACGATTATTTGCTTGCTATAACGATGGAATTATTAATTTATTGGGTAAATATTAATTTTTTTTCCTTGTGGAAAATGAACGATTTTAAATCCTGTCTTGTGTATTTTTTCAGAAAAATTCTTCGATATGAATAAAAAACAATGTAAAGAAGCTTTGGATATTTACAAGAGATTTTTGATTAGGATGGATAGGGTAGCGGAATTTTTGAAAGTAGCGGAGGTAAGTCCTAAGCGATCTCACTATGTTTTTTAAATTGTTTTTTGAGTTAGCGATTTTTGGTAGGGGCAATAACGATATGCTAAAATGTGACATGCTGCGCCTTGTTTGTATCATGTGCGTATCGGACTCTTTTTGGATGGGTAACGATAACATTTTTATAAAGAAGTAATATTTGTCAACATTTCTAAATCATAGGTGTACGATAACATTTTCAAAGGGAGTTAATTTAATTATAATAATTTCCTTATTAAAAGGGTTCAATTGCACAAATTTCCATCTACCATGGGCGAACAATAAAAATTTTACAAGGGTTTTAGTTTATTTGAGTAAATTTTCGATTCCCATGGATGCCAATGGCGTACTATGAAATTTCTTTCAAGAGTTAATTTATTTATAAAAATCTACCCCTATGATGGGCGTTCGCTAAATTTTTTGTAAATTCGCTCATTTATTTCTTAAAATTTTCATCTACCATGGACGTACTTTGAAATTTTATAAGAGGCTCGACTTTTTACACAAATTTTAATCTGCCATAGACGTACTATAAAAAATTTTTAGGAGTGAATTTATGAATGAAAATTTTCTATTTAACAAGTTCGTACATTAAAATTTTTAAATAGTCGTACGATCTAGTTTTCATAAGGAGTTGATTAATTTTAAAAATTTCCGAATACGATGGGCGTAGGATGAAATTTTCCAAGGGGTTAATTAATTCGAAAAAATTCCCAATTACCATGGTCGTACAATAAAATTTTCAAAAGGGGTTTGTTATTTGCGAATATCTCCGTCTCATCATAGGGGATTCATCTATTTGTGAAAACTATAATTTTTCTTAGACGTAACATTTTTAAATTATAATAATTTTCTTACTAAAAGGGATCAATTGATTGCACAGATTTCCATCTACCATGGGCGAACAATAAAAATTTTACAAGGGGCTAGTTTAATTGAAAAAATTTTCGATTTCCATGGATGCCAGTGGCGTACTATGAAATTCCTTTCAAGAGTTAATTTAATTATAAAAATCTATCCCTATCATGGACGTACGCTAAAATTTTTGTAAACTCGTTCATTTATTAACGAAAATTTCCATCTACCATGGACGTACTTTGAAATTTTATAAGGGGCTCAATTTTTTACACAAATTTTTATCTACCATAGACGTACTATAAAAAATTTTAAGAAGTGAATTTGAATGAAAATTTTCTATTTAACAAGTTCGAACATTAAAATTTTTAAATAGGCGTACGATCTAATTTTCATAAGGA
>CAJUYI010000983.1:27720-50279 GCA_910591695.1 Galerucella pusilla | reverse complement strand
AAAAAAGTGCTAACTCTGTGACCTCCCTGAACACAATGCAGAAAATCGCATCTCGATATCTGATGTGCTCCAAAATTATCTCTATTCGGGTGATTTTGTCCTAAATGCCCTGGACTAGCATTGAAAATAATGTATGAGGAAATTGTACAGTCCGTATAGGATTTATATATCTGTTGCAAAATTTCTTGATAAATTACTATGGGAGAAATCTGTATCACCTACTACCATTGCTCTAGCCCCAGGACAATATGATGTATTTGTAAAGTTGTCTAAATGACGTTTTAGTTTTTAGTAATTTTGACACAATGCCTACTTTACTAATTTCCTTATGATTTTTGATATTTAATTACTGCTGAGATATGATTGTGTGATGTAATCATGTTTCCCTATCCTTTTTTTTCTGGTTTCAAATATTTTTAGTTTTATTTCAAGTATTTTTATATTTAATTATTGTTCTCTCTTATTTAAACCCTTATATTAAAAAAGTTTTAAAGAAGAAACTGTCTGCAACTGTTTTTTCTAAATATCTTTGGTAAAAAAGGCTTGCAATTTTTCAATTCAATCCATTTATTACCACATCAATTCAACTGTGACATTTTATTCATCATAAATTTGTTATTTATTTGAATACATTCAAAGAGTATTGAAAAAAAAATAGTAAAAAAATCCTCCGCTCTGAATTTTGATATATTTGACAAGGTTACATCCCATTTAACTCTTGATAACGAGCAAAGAACATCTCAATTCGCCCATTAACACTACATTTAGGATCTTATGACTTTTTTTCCTACAATGGACCATAAATCGAGCATTAAAATGTACGCCCAGCTCTATTTGAAAAAAAAGATTTAAAAAAAATTGTCATGAATGAGAAAATCCATTGTGAAGAAACGTCGTTCCAAAGACGACCCATAAAGGGTGCTGCACAATAAAAAAATATCACGGGGCAATTTTAAATTCATTTGGTGCAGATTGTCCCATAGGGTAACCTTATAACAAATCAAAAAATTACCATAACATTGATCAATAACCGATCAGACCGTTTCGAAATTAAAAAATCGTTTAAAAGGCGTGCGCAACGTTTTCCCGCATCAGTTTCATTTAAATTTGACTTTTGAATACTTTATTGAGGTCTATAGATACGGAACACATGTTTAAAAAATCCATTGTTATCGCTCGATTTTTAGCTGGTTGGAAAGTATCGATTACGAATGGTTTAATTTCAAATACTTTTTCAAAAAGTTATTTCAAATTTGCATTACTGATTTAAATACACAGATGTTGTATTCAAATTCAACTACAAAAGATACATTTGGTTGATTCAGTTAGAAAAAGCTCACAAAACGTTGAAAAGCCCGTTAAGAGTATCCTATTTCTCAAATTGACTTTAAAATTTTCTTGGATGTTTGTACGTATGTATATTAGGGTGACACTGAGATCTAAAGATCTATTGTTCCTACCCACTTCCACTTAGTTCCTAAAGAAAGTCTCAGAGACTCTCAACTCATATCTACAGGCTGCAACTTGGGTAAATGTCCCTCTTCTATCCAATAATATCAAAGGTGTTGTGCCCTAGGATTCTGAATTGCTGTGCAATTCGCAAGTATGTGGATGGAGGTTTCATCTTCCATGCTACAGAATCTACATTCTACTTCCTCGACCATTTTGAGCTTCGTCATTTATCTTCCATTTATCTTCCAATATGGAATAAAATTAGGAAATCTCAATCTAATGAACAAAATTGAACATGACAACTAAATAAACATGACAAAAATATCCTATGAACAATTTAAGATCAAGTGAAAATATATACTACATTCTTCCCGCCTGTGTTAATGAATGTAATCCTCCAGGAATGCAGGAGGTCTTCTTGCTCTAGTAGGTCTACTGTTATCGTAATTCTGCACGGAAGGTATAGTTTCCGTTTTTTCCGTTTCGGGTATCTGATAGTCAACTAAACGATTGGGAGGTGTTACAGCATCGTCAACACTAGTCCGTGGATCTTTTTGCCTCGTTTTCAGAGGATTCTTTCGTCAAAGTGACAGCAGATGCCAAAAATTTTTGAAAAGCATGGATCCAATGTTTCCATTCTTTGGAAGCTGTGGGAGAGTATGAATCACTGGTAAATTTTTCAGGACGAAGCAAACGATCCATCTTCACTCTTCACAGAATTTTGTTCATTAAATTGAAATAAAATTAGGAAACCTCAAGATAGGTTTTAATGAACAAAATTGAACATGACAAAAAATATAAATAAAGATGACAAAAATATCCTAGCAACAATTTAGACTAAGTGAAAGTATATACTACACAATATTTCAGTCCCTCTCTTTTCTAGATCATCTGTTATTTCATTCCCTTCTATTCCAGTGTGTCCTGAAATCCACAGTAAGTGATAATTCCAATCAATTATTTATTATATACAATAATCTCTTTCGATTATTATTTTATTATTATTTCGGTTTCCAATCAACATTTTGTTCATATTGTTATATCAGTTACAGCCTATCAAGTGTTTTCTCGGTATTAGAGAAAGAAGAGAAGTTTTTCGGATCGTTTGACAAAAATTCGCATGAAATTATCTAAGAAAGACCAGGTGCACCCACACAAAAGTGACAAAAGATAATATTTGAAGAGGATAACCAGGTTATTGAATGAAAAGAATTAATAGAAGCACACCAGCCTCTTTGAAAAGATCTTAAATATTTTCCCTTGGTTTATAAAAGTAGTGGTGCTAGAACTGATGTTTAATCTGCTTCAAGATTGAGGTGATAATTGAATGAGAAATTAAATAAAGATATAGATATAGATAAAAGACTTTACGTAGTGAAATTTTGATATGTTTCGGACACGCTAACTGGTTATGTGTTCTTGGGCGTTTTTGGCCAACTTTTCATCAAAAATATACGTTTTGCTGGTCTACATCTATTCTGCTATACCTTCTATTCTTTAAACTGGTTTAAAATCTCAATTAAGCTTTTTTTGTAAAAAGTTCCAGCGCTTGAAATATAAAAATGAAAGATATGGGTTTTCAAAAAAACTATTCATTTTATTGCTTCTCCGAATTTACTTGGCTCTTATTATCCGATCAAGACCCTCGACTTCTCATTTTGTCTGTATTTTTATCATTAATTGCCTTCATTAGTCTGTAAAATACGATTAATACTTACTCCACTAAACCTCATGTTTACAAAAAATAATCAAATTAAACTGTATTTTCAAAAAACACAAAAAAAAGGTAGAACGTGTCGCGTGACACACGGTAGAAACTTTAGTTCATTTTAAGCAAAAATTATGTAATACATCTGACGTTATAGATGAACAATTTGCATATTCCTCGGTGGTCGAGTAGTGAGCAAACCAGACTCTCACGCGGTAGACCCGGGTTCGATTCCCCGTGAAGAAGTTTTTTTGATTGTTAATTTTATTTTTAAATAATTATTCTGCTTGATATTAATAACGACAACATGTAGACGTTTTAAATATTTAGCAGAATATTCATTATTATAGATGGTACGGTACCCTTCATGAGGGAGTCCGACTGATAGCATAACAGCATCGTATATTTAAAAAGGGAAACCGTAGCATTATACAAATTGGACATTCCAAGAACTGTACGTTTACCACAAAAAAATTAGTGGAAACATAAAATTGAATTGTTAAATTTTCAATTTGAAGTTCTAGATTTTTTCTTAAGTGGGTCGTAAAAAAATATGCTGTTCGACTCGTGTGGATTGTCCATATCGCACTTAAACGATTGAGCACTCTCCGCCTACGGCGTCGTGCTCAAACTTCGTCCTCGTGCGATATGGCCATCATATCCACACTAGTTGCACAAACTACTATTTCTATCAAAATATGCCCTTTTACATTTAAAAACAACCTGCCAAATGTCAAATCAATTTATCCATCCATTTTAAAGTTATCGAATTAAAACATTCAAGTTTTCAAAATTTCAACACCCTGTATTTCGAAAAGTAAATGTGCTAGACCCCTTAATCCTCATATAATTTTGTCCAATTTTACGAGAGGAATCTACATGCAAACGTTGTAATTACCCTTAACGTTCGAGACGCTTATACCATTTTTTGCGCGATCGTATTGAAATAAATTCCGAATAAAATAATTTAAATTTCTTAGAAATGAACGAAATGTCAAAAGTGACATTCATACTTCTCGATCAGTTTAAAATATATTTTGCATTTTGGTGAAATTGTTTTTATGCTTTTTATTACTTTTCGACGTCTGAACGGTAAATCACTTACCGACGTGTTAAACTTAGAAACCACATAACAAAGCAACGTAACACAACGTAACGTAACGGTCAGATCTTTTGCGTCGCGACCCCCGGTCGTTCAAACATAACCTGACGTAAAGAACTAAAGTTCCAAAAGTTTGTTCTACTATCTTTAATGTGATGGTTTCATTCGTTTTTCATTAAGATTTTTGTTAAAAAATATTGACCCATAGCTCAGCCTATAAATCATTCCCTGCTGCCTATCATTCATTTCGAAAATATGAATAGCCATTAATTTATTTAGTGAAAGATACCCGAAATGAGTAATTTAGTGCCTTAAAAGCAAGTCCCACTCACGTATATATATATATATAGGTAACTTATGCCGTATCACGGCGTATTAGCCACGGAAAGAACAGTTGAGCATCGGTATTTATAAGCTAAACAATCGCGAGTAACAATGTTGTCGAAGAAGAAAGAATCAACAATGAACCGGAAACCCTTAAAATGTGTGAAAGAACCATTCGAGATGTTACAAAAGGTGTGGTCACTTTTCACAGAAAACAAAATATATCTTCTCTACCTGCCCCGTAGCATTCCATTGGGAGTTGCTATTGATACGGAATGTTCTTTTTTCATGGAATTTCTATGAGGAGAATGGGATCCATTCAAAATTTGTCGCTAGTAAAAATCTCCCCATTCACGCTGATAGTTGATACTGATTCTTTCTTGTGTTCGTGATTTCTTTAATACTTATCTTAAGATTGTTGATTCAATGGGGTTTTGTTATGGGTGCGAAAGAGATGTTTAATTTTTAACACCCGCATTTGTTAGGTTATTGTTCCATTACCAGCAATAAAAGTGGCGAACAAAAATTCCCTGGAATCATAATACATAATAATTCCGATCGTGTTATTGATATTCTTTTTTTTCAAACGTCATATAAGTGGTTACCGCTGAATTTTATATCCATATCAAGGCTGCTTGTGCCGCCGGCCTATCTCAGTTTGGTAAAGCCTCTTGTTTGGACTTTACCGCTGCTGCTGACAGTGTATAGTTTGTCTCAAAATATATCGTCTTCGCTTTTGACAGCAATAATCTAATTACAACCTTCTCACAAGAATTTTACCTGAAATGAAACCCAACAATAGTAGAGCGAGAAGGCAAGGTCGGGACTAGTTATAGTTCACTTAACTTAATAGTATTATAATCTCTCATTTAGGAGAAAAAAAAAGTTTAGAGAAAAAGGATGTGTTATAAAAATACAAAAACATGAATAGTTTTGTGAATTGGATCCTTTTTGAAATAATCTTAGTTTATCCGCCACTGGCGATCTCTTCTACAGCAGTATGATTTATTGCAATTGGCCCATTGATTTTATGATTGCCGGAAAAAGTGAAGACGATATAAGTACTTTAAGCCAAACTATACGTTTTACTTCTACAATCAACCAGCTAAGAACCTGTATGAGCTAATACAGGGAACGGATTGGCTGAATAGGTTGTAGTCAGAACACTAGGAGTATCCACAATAAGCCCAGGAGGCTGAGGTGGTACCGGCGAAAGGACGGCTCCGAAGGGGAAAAAAATACGTTTTACTTCATAATAATTGGACTAGTAATTTTTCATTTATGAACTATCTACAGTGGCGTTGTCAAAGATAGAAAGCGAAAGGGGCGATTTCCTCCAATGATGTACTTTCGAGTGTTTGTAAAAATCTTTACAAGAGAGAGGTGTGGGATAATGGGTCTGAGAAATCCCATTTTTGAGAATTTTTGTTCTGGATTCATTTGGGGTCTTCCATACAGTTTCTGCCTCATGTGATCCAGCGTCTCACAGTTGCATAATATGTGCAGAGCTGTTTCGGTGTCTTTTTTGCAACTTCTGCATGTAAGGTCTCCGTTTACAGCCCTATTCTGTTGAGTTGCTCTCCTATGTGGAAAGTGTTTCGTAAGAAGCCCCGTTATGTTGCGTAGTTTGTTCCTGCTCATTGAGAGCAGTTCTTTCGCTACTTTCTCTGATGGTTCTTTTTTGAATTACTTCCCATGTGTTTGCCCATCTTTTGTGACCTGGGGCCCACTCCAGTGTTACACTGTTCCGAGTTGCCAGTCTTCTAAGTTCTTCGCCGCATTCCCATACATACCAGCCGATCGACAATGCCCTCTATTGTAAAACTGCGTCCACATTATGAATCGACAATGTCGGGCGACACCATTCGACATAAAGTGGATGCGGCTTTAGAGCTCTGAAGTGCTTAAGGGGCAGCTTGAGTGTCACGGTAGATCCTGATCTGCCACTGACAATATAAGTAGTCTATACTTAACCTTGCTCTATGTATACTTCATTTCCGATCATTAATAGTGCAGAATAATCAACTTCTACAATATCCAAGACGTCTTGAAATTATGAATGAGCTTCTAGACTTTTCTTGTCGTTTTCTTGGAAATCAAGAACTTACTTCTTGAACCAATAAGTCTCTTTCTATTTTCAAATGTATATATATTTCCATTAAAAACTGCTTGTCACTCTTTTGGAATATAACGATAATATCTACTTGTTGGTTTTTATTATTAGCACCAAAAAAATTGCCATTAATATTATTTTCCTTAACTTCAGTATCCTTCTCCCTAAGGATTTTATCCTGTGCTGTCTGGGTCAAACACAGCCTCCAGATTCGGACGTATTATATAGATCAGCTATGCTTCAGGCTGCGTTTACAAGAACGCTTTTAAGACGTATTGAAGCTTTTATGGAATCTTGGAGAAATAATCTTGAACACTTATTGTAATTTTTTCCTCATTATTTGTATTTCACTTTAACACGGGAATTGAGCAATTATAAAATGTTAATAATAAAAAACTAACAAGTATGTCACATTGTTGTATTCCAAATATCCAATTTCCAAGGAGAATATACAGGGGGTACCATTTTAATATGGAAATTTGTGAGGCAAGGGGGACTGTTGAGTGAAATAAAATTTCTGATACGTCATTAGGGAGAAATTTTGATGCCATTCACAACAGTTTGTATAGTATTGAGTTATACTATAAACTGAGCATGCAAATAGTAATTTGGGTTGGGATATATGTATATATACCTTTTTAAAATTATTTCAAATGAACTTGCTATGGTACATTCTTGGTGTGCGTCATCGTTTGTGACGTAAATCCGGGTTTTCGGTATGTCGTTTATATCATTTGCTATTTTGACATATAGTTAACCTTGAATTTGATAAATATGAAATCATCAGGATCGTATTCAGCCAAATTCGAAAAGGCTATGAAATTAATAATTACCAGCTTCTTTTTCTAACTAAAAATACTCGAGAACTTTCAAATTGCTGATGTTTTTCCGTGTATCTAGGCATATTTTTGTATTATTTAAATAAATATAACAATAAGATTAATATTTACTTTTCATGAACAATAATTGACCGTAAACAACAGAGTAAACACCTGACAAGAACTGTCAGTGAGACATTAGAAAAATACGTATACACATTGCCGCTACGCAAGGTACGTCTGCATCCTATAGGGTTAACGTTTGTAAAACATTTAAACGCAACATTATTGTAATATTTTGATTAGGATTAATCACAGACCTGCTTTTTTCCATTTCTTCCAACGGAATGTGTTAGAAAGACATTAACAATCGATGACGCATATTAAAAAGGTTATTATATGAACTCTATATCATAAACCTAAACATTTTATCCAATTTTATGCGGAACGATGGTAATATTAAGAATGATTTTCGTTGAAATTCTCGTGGTCAACAGAAATTCAATTTTATCGTCGAAATGCATTATTTGTCCCTTCAATTACAAGCATCAGCATGCTTTTGACAATTTTATAATAGCATGTTATTCATCGATAAGAAAACTTAACAATAGCAAGGCCTTCTAAGTCCAGTTGTGTGCTTCGACAACAACTGCTCATTCTTATGAGGGTGGTTTATATAGAGGAAATCGGATTTTTCAAGCCCACTTCCACACACATAATGCCCTTTTGGTAGCGAATACAACACACAATGTTGGATTTTCAAAGAGCTTTATTCCCAGAATAGAAAAGCTCTTGTTATTGATATTGTTATAATTTGTAATACTTTAGTAATATTGTGCAAAGCTAGGGTTATTCACCATTTTCGAATTTAATCTCTTTTTTATTATTATTTGGGGTCCTAAATAAATCCACGTAATTTACAAATAGTATTTCAAAGTGGTTTCTATTTTCAGTACTTTTATGTAATGATTAATTATGGTAACGGTTTTGATGTAATTTCGGCACCTTTTAATAATAATTTAGTAGATTTTTGGAAGCAATTTAATCAATGTGTACACAAAGACGGTCTTTAAATAGCTGTTCAGTTACTGAAAACATCAAAGAAACTTAGTTTATTTAAAGAAAGCCGACTGGATTGATTTACTTTGTTAATATGTAGGTACAATAAGTTTAATTTCTATGAATAAATAGATATTTTGCAATGAGAATTGAGGTCTGTACCGAAATATTTCAACACAATTTATTGTAATAAATTGATAAATTCAACAAAAAAAAGTGATTAATTAAGAAAAACTTTTTTTTTCTTTCTCTACACAACATTCACCTTGTCAACCCTGTTTTAAGGGCGTTGTAAAGACCACCAATCGATTCGAATCAAAATTATATATATATACAGTGTGGAAACCACTTATGGAATAAAATTCTTTGTCATTATTTTTTTAGGAAATTATAAAAAATGCCGAAACACGTCAACTTTTGAATTGAGTTGGGCGTTATGTAAACATAAATGTATACATACGCAAGTATGCCATAGTCGGTGTTGTTTTTTTTAATGAAACACCCTGTATATTTGCATATTTTTGAAATCCTCTTAATGAACCGATTCCAACAAACTAAATAATGTATGGTCAATTATGAATTATGCAGGGTGTAACTTTAAAATTAATAACTTGAAATATTGGCACTTTTTTAAATTAGCTAAATATGGATTTATCAAAAATCTAAACTAACTAATTATTAGACGTATTTGTATATTAAACAAAACCTGCTAAGCCCATGAATTTTATCATAGATACCTAAAAATTGCCTAAAAACGCCAATAATTAGACAAAATCGGTAAATAATGTGGATTGTTTTCTATTCTGTCAGTTGTTGATGTGTTGACAGTTTATACTGAAAAAGTAAAATCTTTGTCAAACACTCTTTCCTTGTCTTGTCGACATAACAATGAAATATTTAACTCTCACCGAATTGAGATTTTAATGATGATCGGGTACGGGGATAACTGCAAAAGTCAAGTTGAAGTGGCAAACTTATTTAATCACAGATATCCCGAATTGCCTCATATTTCACAAAGTACTGTGTCTGAAATTCATGCACAATTCAGAGAACTTGGACATGTCAAACCATTGAAAAGAAAACCACACTTCGTTGAAGATGATGTGAAAGTGGATATTTTGTTAAGTGTCGAAGAGAATCCAACTTCAAGTACACGTCAAATTGCCCGTGAAAATAATGTTAGTCATACAACTGTTCTAAGATGTCTTCATAAAGAAAAACTTCATCCCTACAAATTAACTTTTGTGCAGGAGTTAACAGAAGACGATCCAGATCGTAGAATGGATTTCTGCGAAAGATTGATGAATAATCTGAACAGAAATGAGATAGCTCTTGGTACCATTCTTTTTTCTGACGAATCAACATTCACATTAAATGGAGAGGTGAACCGACAGAACTGTAGATATTTGTCTGCAGAGAATCCTAATTGGATGCGTGATACACATACTCAGTACCCTCAAAAGGTGAACGTTTGGGCCGGTATCATAGGCGACCATATTATTGGCCCTATATTTATAGATGGAAATTTGACAGCTGAAAAATATTTAAATATGCTTAGAAATGAAGTTATTCCTGCTTTGGCAAACTTATATCCCAACGTAATAAGTATATCCTAGCTTACCGAATGAAAATATTTGGTTCCAGCAAGACGGGGCAACACCCCATTATGCGTTAATGGTAAGATTTTATCTAGATGAAATCTTCCCCAATAAATGCATTGGACGGAGAGGTACTATTGAGTGACCTGCTAGATCGCCAGACCTTACGCCGTTAGATTTTTTCTGTGGGGTTATCTCAAGAACAAAGTATATGCAACACAACCAACTAGCATTGTAGACCTCAAAGACAGGATAACTACAGAAATTCGGAATATTTCACCACAAACTTTAAACAAAGTTAAGGAGGAGTTCTATAGGAGACTGTCCAATGCCAACAACTAGGTGGAGAACATTTTGAGCATTTATTTTAATGTATTAAAATCAAATACATCAGGTATTTTATGTATGTGTTTAATAACTGTAAAAATAAAAATTTCACCCTGAATAATTCATAATTGACCATACATTATTTAGTTTGTTGGAATCGGTTCATTAAGAGAAAATATTCGAAAATGCACCTTCTTAAACCAAAACGTACTTATAGCTTATTTAAATGGAGAGATAGAACAAGTCGGAAAAACCGCACGAAAATAAAATCACGTGAATATTAAATGACCCAGGCAAGTGGATAACGTTGAACGGTATATTCTATTCCCCTATTGCTAACCTTTTAATGCGAGTCGTCCAATACGCAGAATAGATCACGGGTCTTTGTTTACATGCGGTGTTTCTTGGGATCGTACAAACTATAGTGTCCAGCAATCGATTCAGGGTTTCCATTTTATAAATCTTCAAAGTAAAGTCACTGAAAACATCCAAAAATCCAAATTCTGGAACAAAAAACAACTATGCAGTTTTATTCAGGAATTTATCCCCGGATTGGAAAATTGTTCATTTATTCGAATATTTTTAATAATCTTGATTAATGATAGTCTGTCGTCTCTCCTGTTACTTACCCTGTGTGTGAACTGAACATTAATAACTCGCCCTCGATATTTGACTAATAAACGTACCTCTCTAAAAAAAACAGTTATTACAATAATACCACAAATTATATGCGATAAACTATCCTTTATGTTTATTACAAAAAATTCTCGGAGACCTCTTCAAAGTTATTGAACATTCCCAGAAAGCGGAGGTAAAATATTTTCGGCGTGTGTTTGTAGACGAAAAAAAAATGATAATTTCAGATTTTTAAGTTATTGTTGATGGGCTAGGAGTTATAAAAATACCAATAGGTAATAATTTTATAGACTATTATATTCAACAATATTTACGTAAGACTGAACAGGTGGTTCGAAAAAAACACGAAAACTTATTAAATCAATTTATTGTTAAATAGGCTTTAAGGGAAAGTTATGAGATAATTGGTCTTATGAAGTACCTCTTTACAAAAGCCAGAAAACCTCTGGTGCAGATCCTATGCAAACGAGCTTATGATTTGTGGCAAGAATAAAGAAGATCCGCAACAAATCTAGAAGGACTACAAAAAATAGTAGACTGAGAATAGCTATTTGTGTATCAAGAGCAGAAAGTAGTACTTTGGCAGTCGAGATTACCAAAGGACTTTCTGCTCGAAATACACACAAGATTTTTTCTACGATCACACCAAAATAGAATAGAGTACACGCATATTTCATGTTTTGCTTGGATATTAATTTATAATAGTAAATACGATATCAAAAATTACTAATAGTAGGAAATAAACCAGTTTCCATAGGAAATTACTCCCAAATTTTAAAATAAAATTCAAATTTCAATGCACTTTCCGACCACAACCCGAGGATTTCCGAACGCTACCGATGATACGTGTGATGTCATATCTCTTGTGTTTACTTATGTCAATATGGCCGGTATTGCATTAAGTTATGTGTAGTTGTGTGTTTATATTGTATTTTAATCAACTATTAATTGCTTGATCGAGGTAAAAATATCATTCATATATGTTTGTTTGAGACCATTACGTGTTTGTGTTTGTTTGTTTTTTATTTCTAAAAGTCCGAGGATATTTTAAAACTTTTGGAAGAATATATTTCATTTACTAGTTCAGTGTTCAGTGACGATTCTTTCATATTTTGTGAGTAAAGATATGGCTAGCGAAGGTTTTGTAAAAGCACAAACTGATAACTTGCCCAAAGTAGACTTATTTATGCTGCTTGAATTTTTTGCATTGAGTTTTTTTTTCGGCTTTATTCATTTTTAAAGCTTTCAGAAACAAATTAGGTCACAAGAACTCAGAGCGTGATACACGAATAAGAACGTAAGCAAACGACGTGGCAGCCATCTTTATGACGTCAAGCGCGTTTTGGCGGACTTTAAAATTTTCTGATTTTTAAAGTCGTTTTAAAAGTAAAGTTTATATTTTTTTGGAAAAATAAGCTTGCAAGGTGTTAGGAGACCTGATATAGCGTCAATTCTCACCAATAGAAAAATTTATGCTTGTACCCTATTAATTGCCATTGTTTGTCCTTAGCAGTTTCTATGTACGTAGGCAACACTTATTACATTAATGTCAGATATTTTTCAGATTTCCCTTTTTCTCATTAAATTATTACGGAAAATACTGTTGGATGCTTTAACATATTAGAAAATCAACTAAAATATTATATTCTCCAGTTTATATTGAAATAACTACTAGCTATATTTTATCTATAAATAAAATTAGGCCTTCGCTAAAGTTAATTTCAGCTTAAGAGCGCCAATAATGTGAAATTATGACAGCTCGTGGAAAACATCAACTTTGCAGTTGCTTTTCAAGGCACCAAAGACGACTTTCGATAGTGGTCGTAGAAAAAGTTGAAAAGGAATTAGATCGTAGTCAGTATAGATCGACTACAATTGAAGAGGAATAGCAAACCAGATCTAGAGGCAGACCTTAGAGTGAGGCGGCATGGCGTAATACATGGGATCCTGAGAAGAAAGGACAGGAGATGGAGGGAAAGAAAAAACTTGATAAATACCCTTCCTTTTGAAGCTTGCAATAAACAAAAAGATTAGTGTTATTATTTAAAATAAACAAAGGGACTAGTAACTGCCCCGAATCTCTCTCCACAGTTTATCTATTTGCTCCTTCATGTTTTACGCAGCCCGAGAATGTATTGAAAGACTATTTACAACGACATAAATTTTAACCTGTAAGGATAGCGTATTCTTAAGCCTATAGAAACAAACCCAAAGTAATATTTAATGGTTGTTAAAGTTAAATTTGTATCTGATTGAGATCTTGCATAATTTTATTAATAGTCACTGAGATAATGATGCTTTCACACGACGTTTAAAAAGTAGCTTGCTAAATGATTAGGCAGCAAATGTTATTCCTATATAAAAATACCTGTCTATCAATGCAAGAAACATAATAGTAGATTGACTCTAAACGTATCTAATTCCTCTTTCTTCCATCAACCGCTTTTTTCATTCAAGATTCCTTCATACCAGTGACGTACAGTTATTGAATTTTACGATATTCACTTCCTCTGGTTGATAATTTTTGAAGATTCTGAATTAGACTGGGGTTCGGATAATGACATCCTATTTGCAAAACTCATGTACGAATAAAATAAGATGACCTGGTCGGAAACAACTCAATACAAAAGCTGTTATCAGCTGTATTACTGTTGTGATTACCAATACGTCTTCTTATTACCTCAAGTAATGTCTCTACTACGATTACAAGCAGTGCAGCTGAAGCAATTAGTACGTTCGATACTTGGAGGTGTATCCCGGCAAGCTGCTACGCGTTTTAAATGTGACAATCGACATATTGCACTGCACTGAGCTGCTGGTATTGATTCTGCAAACATTGACTGCTGTAACATATCGCGATATGGTTATTGAGCCTAAAGTCTTACCATTTGGTGGAGCCATAGGATATAGATTTGTTTTTATTGATGATAATGTTCGTCCTTGTCCATCTGGATGCTAATAAACTAATAACCAATAAAAGAATAGAATCCGTTCTTAAAAGTTTAATAAAAGTTTTTAAAAAATATAAAATAATAATTTTTTTTGTTTATAATAGTGACTTTAGAAAAACTTTTTGTTACGCTCCTGTCGGAGGACGTTCAGGTGTTCATTTCGGCATTGAGAATGAGATTCGGGCTCATAGATAGAGAGATGGTATCTAGTGGAACCGTGTTAAGAACATCACTATCCCCTGTTAGTAGGCGTACATTGGCCATTGTTATGTAATTGTGTGTTTTTTGTTTGAAATGGGATGCTGGAAACGCCTTGAATGTCAACTGTCTTCGAGTAGAATGCCACCTGGGCAAACTGATACAAAAGATTCTTCTTATCTAGCAACCATAAACGAAAAATTCCAATCTAAATTGTATGTTTCTAGTAATTACTGACAATTTATATAGTTTGAAAATTTATCTTTCCAACTCTTTAAACTCATTGATTGTTTAAGATTGAACACCACGATATGGTTGAGAAATTGTATATTTTTTTAATGTTTATAATGATGAGTATACAGGGAGGATTTTCTAAAACGTCATTCTAATATTTGTTTAGCCTGAAAATAATTATGGAGTTGTATACCAAAGATTGAACTGAAAAATTAGGCTCAATCGATGACGCTCCATAGTATGTAAGAATTGTAAACATCTACAGAGAACTGTTAGAAAAGAGATTTGCAAATAAGCAAGTGGACCGACTTCACCTTCATGACATCCAGAAGCTTTTCGGCTTGTATTACCAATAACTAGGAGAGAACCAAACTACCTAAATGCGAGAACTAGGCTAGAACAATATAGTCACCTTACTATGGATTCATGTGGTGGGATCACGACAAATAGAATTCTATTTTAGTGACGTCAACCAAAAGCTGGCGATAGGCCAGTTTCTAGTGGTGTTCCACAGGATTCCGTCCTTGGTCCATTGCTGTTTGTTGTTTACGCAAGCGATCTTCAAATATTGGTCTCAAACTCAGTTTCTTTTTATGCCGATGACACAAAAATATTTGCTAACCCTTTAAGAGACCATCTAACTCTCCAAAACGACCTACACACTATACAGCGGTGGTGTTTGGACTGGTTGCTTCCCCTGAACATTGATAATACACGATATTATATAACTCTGCATAAATAACCTCTACCCAACAGATGACTTGATGAAAATGACGTTTATATCAAATCCCTGAATTGCTTAAGCTGTTTTTACAACTGCAACTGAAAAAATTCACCCGCGCTTAATTATTTTCCTAAAATTTCCAAGAATAAAACCAAAATACAAATTTTGTGCCTCCACTACGTGCCATCTCTTCGAAAATTCTTTAGACAAAAGAGCACATTGTCCAGGTAATACCTCTACCACACACAAATGCATTGTCACTTTAGAAAAAGACCATGTGACAATATATTATATCAGCCATTGAATTTGCTGCACAGTTTTATTCTATTCAGACTTTCTAACAATAACTTCACCTAAAATATACACGCGTTACTAAAGCCCCGAAACGCCGAAAAGGTATTGTTGCGATTGTGAACATTGTTGCCAATGCTGGACCCATTCAGAGTGTTTTTGTCAAAAAAAGGAAGTATGAAATAAAATGTCTCTAGATGAGATTTGATGCTTTTCCTGAAATTCTCGAAATGGAACAATAGCGGAGGTTTATGCAGGTACTGTATTGCTTTTATTTGGACATTATGTGTATAATTATATGGGCAAATGTCTATACCAACATAGGGTCTTTATGGGTGACGGCAACAATTGCACTTCGTGATAGAATGTTCTTATTTTGGCTTAGAGTGAGTCAGTTTTTTGTAAAAATCGGTTAATGATTGACTGGATTATAAGAATATAACAAAAGTTTATAGTTTTCTGCTTTCTTTTGAGCTCATACCATTAGATTTTGATAATTTATTTCATAATAAGTCGTATGCATCGATTATTTTCAATTGGAAAGGATATTCTTTGAAGGGGTCAGGTAATCTGGTCCCCGCTACCTACGTTAATACTCTGGTACTCTGGCCCTAAATTAATCCGACCAGTAATTTCGCCCCCGTAATGAAAATACAATTAAATGTTGTTCTTAGAATTGAGGTAAGAAAGCTTCGAATGAAATATAAATTAAAAGCATTACCTGGTCGGTTTTTTAATAAGTTTTCACGATTTCGTCCAAAGATATTATACAAAAACCAACCAAATCGGCTACAAATCATATTTGTTTGTATATACAACTTTTCTGTGTGAGGATTACCGTGGTCATAGTCATTTTGTATACACCATGCCTAATTTTAAAAGCGGCAGCTCACAAAGAAATAATATATGTGCATAAATAATTCGAATAAAATTTAAAATATTGTCGTACGGAACCACAACCTGTTTAGATGCTTTAGTTGAAATGACATTTCGATAATATACTCCCATTTTTTTTGTGTGTTAAAAATTTTTGGACGTGTATGCCGTGTAGGTGATAACTTATATTTTTAAATGGAATAATATCGTGGCAGCTTCGGTGTAACTTAGTAGAAAGAAAATCCACATCAAATCTATGGCTCTATTCAGTTTTAGATGCCGGAATAAAAATAGGTACGTACATTTTATTATGGGAGCGTACAGTTGGTACCAATGGTATAAACTATCAATCTGAATTCAATCTCACTGCTCTCCATAAGGAAAATATCGTTCCTAAACTCTATGGAACCCTGTTTTTCAGCTCATTTCAAAATTATTATATTCATTTATTGTGCTGGATATTAGCTCTCTTCACAAGGAACCAGCAACTGGGGAAAGTAGTGAAGATTGGAATAACCAGAGCATGAACTTAGTAGAGGAAAGATCATGACACTCTCTCACCAAATTGGGAAACAATGTCAATAAATGGGTCATTGAAGTGACAGTCTAAGGTAAAAGTTGTATGGGCACAATCTAAGTACTGGGTACTAAGTACAAACTAATACCCACTTAAGGGACTTGGAAAAACACAACTTTTGGCGTTTTGAACGTTCAATTCGGACCATTTAATCCCGAGTTATTGAATCCCAAACTTGATCAACGATTCTCGGCAAACGATCAACAAGCTAACGAAAAAGAAAATACCGACATGCAGGTACGATTCAACCTCTAGCCGCTATACTTTGCCATGTCTTCCCCCTCGGAATCACAGCGCCGTGTGCCTCTTCCGCGCACATTCACTCTTCTATTTAATTTAATTGTTGATAAGCTATGAAAGGTAGGTGTGTTGCAAAATATCTGGGAAGTATGCACAAGGACCTGCATGACAGTATTTTTTTTTCGTTAGATTGTTGTTCGTTTGTTTAGAATCGTTGATCAAGTTTGGGATTTAATTTACTCGGGATTAAATGGTCCGAATTGAACGTTCAAAACGCCAAAAGTTGTGTTTTTCCAAGTCCTTTATGAATTTCAAATTTCAAATTGAAATGAAAAACCGCACAGATATCTTGATTGTTAATAAGGTAACATCACTTTTTTGAACTAACGTCTGAGTCAGTTAACCGAAAAAATTGTTGATTAAATCATTGCATATGATAGCTGTAACCTTCTAGTATTTGTAAAAACATCATTGTAAGTTTAAACAATTCTTTGTGGCATGTCTTTTTTCTAACAATGTCTATTTCTTTTATCTAATGTTTATTAACAATTAGATTACTCAGCAACTAAGGGCCGGTTTTACCATAGAGATTTATACTAGGTATAGTTATTCTGGGAATGAAGTTATACCAGAATTATACCTAGTTTAAAACTAGTTGGTTTTACGATGCCTTTTTACACCGGTATAGCAATTCTTGGAGTAAAGCATTTTTCCAAGCTTCACATCTGCAATATAATAAAGAAAATAAAAAATGTTTACTAGTATACTACTAAATTACCTCTTTTCTTACCTAGTTTTGTCTTTTGCGCATCTAAATAACGGTCTCTCTTTCAGTTTACTGCGACAATCATCAACAGAACAATATACCACTCCAGGAATTTGGCAATGAAATACCTAAGTCACTATAATATTTATACCAAATACAACTATAATAAAAATATTTTGATGCTCACGCAAAAACAATGATCTGCTCACAAAAACGAAAACAAAACAAGAATTATATTTCCGAAATTTCGATCAGCAACACATTAGCATTGCGTGCTACTCATGTACTCTACACTTTCTCGATTTAACCTAGTCAGAACTCGCCAGACGATGAATCGACGAAGTGAATTTACTTGTCGATATTTAGTGTACGGTGGTAATATCAATTATCTGTACTGTATAAAATGACACATAGGACTTTCTATTACTTTGGTTCCCTTACCACTTGAGACACATTCAAATACTGCCTTAAATGTTCTGCGATGCCGATTTAACCTTTTCACTTACTCGTTAATTAAATTTTTTTTTCCATAAACGCAGCCTCCTATAGCCGTCAAAACTTAAAAATAATGAGTGAGCGTAAAAACTTGCAAGATCACTCGTCGGTATTTTGCACGTGTGAGAATTAAGCACAGTAGCAATCATTTCCTCGACATGGGGTCACTATTATCGCTCTCGTCTAATTGTCGCTTTTTATGTTTTCAATTAATATGATGACACTCTTCTTTTTTCTTTGTTGCTATCATTCTAAAACTAGTTTTAGCCTCAAGGTATATAAGATCCTAACTACTGATCAAGGCAATGCTTTAAATTCAAAGATATAAAAGTGAGATTGTTTTAGGTAATATTTATATGGTGATAAAATTTTATTAATACCATATATTGGAAATAGTCTAGTAAATGAAGGAACAAAGCTCCTGAGAAGTTCCTGAAGACGTCACTTTGGGCTCAATTTGTAGGTCATGGCAGGTGTCTCCTCCAGTCTCCTCATTTCAGCTGCTGCTCTGTCTGTAGGAATGGGATACATGCATAAATTTTGCTATTAACACCTTGCATGCCTATTTTTTTCAAAAAAATATAAACTTTTCTTTTAAAACGACTTTAAAAATCATAAAATTTGAAAGTCCGCCAAAACGCCAATGGAGATGGCTGCCCCATGGTATGACGTCATTTATTTACGTTCTTATTCGTGTACCACGCTCTGAGTTCTTGTGACCTAATTTGTTTCTGAAAGCTTTAAAAATGGATAAAGCCCAAAAAACATTGTATTCCAAGTATTGCATTGTTCCAGTGTGTAAATCAACGTCTATTAAAACTCCAGACAAAATATTGGTGGCGCAAGCAAAAATACACTTAAGAGAAGAGCATTACTTTGTTTGTGAAGACAATTTTAATGTAAGTACCTACTTCTATGCTGGTAATTTTTATTCTGAAATAGTTTGAGGTTATGTATCTATATGTCTAGGAATCAACCATAAAATCATTATGTTCTTACGACCACACATCGAAATATGGTTGGTATATATTATATAAATGAAACATAGTTTAAATCGTACTTACGATAATGCTTCAACTCCTCTTATTTCCTCTGCATTAATGCAGCTGTTTGACTTCATATATTCAAACAGCATAAATGAGTCTACTTTGGGCAAGTTATGAGTTTGTGCTTTTACAAAACCTTCGCTAGCCATATCTTTACTCACAAAATATGAAAGAATCGTCACTGAACATTAAACTAGTAAATAAAATATATTCTTCCAAAAGTTTTAAAATATCCTCGGAAATATCGAATATTTATGTCCACTTTCCACTTTATCTTGACTTTTAGAAATAAAAAAAAGCACACACAAACACGTAATGGTCTCAAAAAAACATATAATTGATATTTTCACGTCGATGAAGCAATTAATAGTTAATTAAAATACAATGTAAACACAAAACTACACAGAACCTAATGCAATACCGACCATATTGACAAAAGTAAACAAATTGTATGACATCACACGTATAATCGGTAGCGTTCGGAAATCCTCGGGTTGTGGTCGGAAAGTCGGAAAGCAAAATATGAAATATGCGTGTACTTTATTCTGCTGTCTATGCATTAGCTTGTAAGCGGGCGGACGAATTGTTCCATAACTCGGCAAAAAATTGACATTTCCCTATGATTCAAAGTTCATCACAATGGGAAGACCCGTAGCTATCATTCCATGCGACTTGCAGCTCGTACGTACTTGACAAAAATATTTTAAAAAGTTTTTTTCCACAAGATTTTGAGACTATTTCATTAATTTTGATCATATATTTTTTAAAATAGTCCGTTGCCCTAATTTTTTTTATAATGGAACCTTAAGAGGTCTTGAGAATGATCTCAGAAATTTCTTTTTAATATCTTCCTCGCGTTTTGATGAAAAATGGATTTGTTTATTCACATCTTTCAGCCGTTTTCGGAGTTCTGTACAATCTGTGGAACAAGCGCGATTCAAAGATTTATCCCCCTGTTGCTTTTCAATGCACATCATTGTACAGCTTAAAGTGTCTAGTTTTTGAATGTACTTAAGTTGCATAAGTGATTCCTGATAATTCCAGACAATGTTTTTTCATCTATTCACCACTTTAAGATTCAGTTTTCTCCAAATGAAAACAGAACTAGAACAAAGTCCGTTCCTGATATCATCAAATGATGCTGGTGCTGGAAGTAAGAGGGAATGAAACAGGGATAAGTTGTCAACTCTCCAAAGCAACCCCGAGTTTAATTGCTGTAACCAAGATGCGGTTGATTGAGATTTATATAGCGGTGGGGGGTCAAAAGTGTTTGCAGAGATATAAAATTATCGGGAATTTAATTACGCCACTTTTAATATCTTCGTGTGATTTGTTTGAATTTAATTGTTTGATGAAATGTGATGAAATTTTTTTACGATCATCTACTAATGGATATAATGAAATAACATATTTTGACAGACTATCTTTATTGAACTCATCTACATTTTTCTCGTAAAGTATAAAGAGAAGTATCCAATTTAAAGCATTTTGAAAATATCTCTGAATTTTCTTCCAAGTTTATAAAAATCCCAGTGGACCTGACGGATGTGGTTCTGTCCGAACGTTGGTTTGCCGTCTATTCTTTTGGGATCATAATGAATTTAGACAAAAGACAAATACAGTTTGATAAAAATACGAGGATGTATTGATATCTAGATAGTCTAGACCAGTTCCATGCATAAACAAAATATTGCGTTACCATAGCAACCAACAATAACTCATTAGGAGTGTCAGTGTGAAGTTGGACGTCAAAAAAGTAAAAAGATGTCCACCGAAATTGTGGAAATCGAAAAATTGGAGTATCGAGTCATTATCAAGTACCTGTATTTGAAAGGGTTAAGAGGTAAGTAGAAAACCCTTGGTGATCAATGTCCTTCGTCCTCTCCAAGACCTGAGAAGTTTCGTGTCCAAAAATCTGCTGGAAAAGTTCTTGCTTCAGTTTCTTTGGATTGCCATGGAGTATTCATGATTGATTTTTTGGATAAGGGTAGAACAATAACCGGAGATTACTATTCGACATTACTGAGAACTCTACGGGAAAAAATTAAAGAGAAAAGACGCGGAAAGCTATCCAAAGGTGTTTTGTTTTTGCAGGACAACTCCCCTGCACACAAATGTCATGTTGCCATGCAAAAAATTCGTGATTTAGGGTTTGAATTACTAGATCACCCCCCCCTATTCACCAGATTTGGCTCCGTCCAACTGTCATCTCTTTTTTCTTCCAACGAGGAGGTAATAAAAGCTGTGGAGGTCTGGTTTGCAGAGCAAGAAGAAACATTTTTTATGAAAGGTCTAGAGACGTTGCAGGTTAAGAGGATAATATGTAATAAAATATTTTGATTTTGAAATTTTGTTTGGTTCTATAGTTGGAATTTTTTAATATACTTATGTACTGAAGTGTATCATATGTACACGCATATTTTCAAACATATTCGAAAACAGAGGTTGCTGTTTATCCCGGAAAAACGAGACGAGATCTTCTCACGTGAATCAATAACAGTTCTAAGTGGGTCTGTACAGCTAAAGATTTTATCCTTCAACATACCACATCCGTAGACATCCGGTGCTGCAAATTCGGGGGAATATGACGACTAGTTTAAATTAAAACCGCGGAAAATGATGCATCCTTCAAAGTTTTCTGCAGCAATGCTATCAAATTGTTGAACAGTTTGACTGGCTACTCCGTCCTGTTGAAACCACTGGTTCTCCATCCAAAGGTTCCTGGCAGGACAAAGCTTTCTGAGATCCTGGAAAAATAGCGTTACCACTATGTTTTTATAACGTTACTGGGCAACAGTTAGAGGTTTGCCATTATTAACCTCAATGAAATACGGATCAATCACACCATATCGTTACAATCTGTATCCGAATAAGAATTTGAAGGGTGGGTGACTCCACAGCACTTAGGCCACAATTGGCCCATTGTGTAAGTCTGAGGTTCAGACTTCCTTCTAGCTCGTCATCCAGCCTACTTGTTTGAAAAATTGAATAGATGAGGCTTTTACTTGATGTAGATCCATAGTA
>CAJUYI010000982.1:65136-77026 GCA_910591695.1 Galerucella pusilla | reverse complement strand
ATAAATCCTTCACTGTAGTATTGAATCAAAATAATATCAATGTATGACGTTTAAATTATTTTATAATTCCAATAAAATTAAACATATAAAATATACACCTCCATCTATTTGTTGGTAGCGTAACCTGCAGCGTTGTAAATCCAGTAACTTGTATAAATTGTAGATGTCAGTCAAATTATATATACTCGATTTGAAATTGGTTGATAGTAATAAATCATTTTTAGCAGCCGATTCCATAGGCGCACCTACCTGACGAAATGTAATGACTTACTATAAATTTTATAGAATTTCAAATAGAAACATTTTTCCAAATTTACTTGTTTATTGGTTGCTTTATTGTTATTAGTATTATATTTATTCAAATACAAGGGTAACAAATTATGCCACACACTAAATTATATAATTATTGTGTTTAATATAAACTTAAACCCACCCGAAAGCACGTGCATGAGTGCAAAACATCACAGGTAGAATCCTACCGCTTATTGTTCGAACCTCGGGTTAAGCTTTGTATTCGACGCCCTTATCAGATCTATAGGAATGGAAAGTTTAATAAATGCAAAAGGGTCTATACTTTCAATGTAAATACTATTTAAAACTTGGCAATTTATGTGGACCACTTTGTATACGTGTTTGACGGATTTTAATGATTTATTACTATCAACCAATTTCAAATCGAGTATAGGAATATTTATTAATTTCGTTCGAAATATCTTCAAATATTAATATTTCAACTATAATATTCGGACTGCTCTACATTTTGTTTTAATATATCTATTATTTACTACCTTTCTTTAGTTTATTGTAAATGAAAACAGGCGAGCGGAAAAGTACGCTCTAGAGCGTAAATGATGTCAATTATGACAGATCGCGGAAAACATCAACTTTGCGGTTAGATTTGAGTGTGTAAAAGTCTACTTTGGGTAGTGATCGTAGGAAAAATTATTTATTACAGCTTATATTTTCACGAGGTTTTGATATTATTTTTATAGTTTATAAGCATTTTTTTGCAATGGATACCATTAAAAAAAAGAAAACGGGTAGTGTGTGCAGTTCGTGGATGTAATAATAAATATTATAATTGTGATGAAAAATTTCACCGTTTTCCAAAGCATTCAGAAGAGTGAGAAACTGTTTGTATTTTCATACGAAAAGTATAATACTTTATTATTTTGATCTTCATATTACATTCATGAGTTTTAGTTTCATGCATTGATTTAATTCGTTGTTTTTGTTTCAGAGCTAAAGTTTGGCTCGAAGCATGCGATAGGCCTGACTTGATGCCAAAACTATAAACTCTATACAATAGTAGTCATCGTTTATGTGGTGCTCATTTTTAACCAGACATGATTATGCAACCTCATAAAAGAAAACTTCTTTTAAAAAAGGCTATTCCCACAATATTCCTTTCATCAAATACTGCAATGCCTAAAGACTTTCAGACAAATGATTTATTGGAAAAGAATTTTGTTCGCTACTTTTGTGGTTATTTAATTAAAAAATGTTCGGAAATTCATACATGCAGCGTAAGTAAGACGTATTCACAAGCGTATCAGAATTTAGATGATTCGTCTTTATACTGTTACCTTAGAGCTTATGAAAATACGATAAGGATACTTTTGGAAATGCCGCATGAAAATTTTGTACAATATACATCTCATTATTAGAAACATTATTCCAAATGAATTTTAAGAAAGTTGCTACGGAAGATAATATATTTATATGTTGCATACAGAAAAAATGCCATACCTTTTCAAAGTGTAGAAAATTTGAGTTTCATAAAAATTTTCCTAGATTTTCCGAACGATCATTTTTGAACGCCATAGAGTCTGGACCGATCGTCTATGATTCTAGTATCAAATGTAACAAACGACGTACAGTTTCATATCTCGGTTTCAGGGGGTAAAAATGAGAGTTTTCAAAAATTTTCCTAGATTTTCCTCACGATTATTTTTGAACGGTATAGAGTCTCCAACGATCTCCTATGGTTCTACTATCAAATGTAACAAACGGCGGTTTTATCACATTTTTATGGGGTGGAAAATAAAATGTTCAGTTTTCCACTGCGTTTTTCTGCACAAAGAAAATGTACGCCATAGTGCTGATACCGATGGTGGCATGATAAACTATCGTTCTGAATGGGTTTGCCGCTGTTTCAAATCGCGACACTTTTTCCCCATGCGCTCATAGTCTAATATTTGATGTTAAATCATATCTGAACTGGGAAATTTCCTGGATGTAAAATTTTGTACTTATCTCCATCAGAAACAGTAGGTACATTGTTAGGATCTCGTCTTTGCCTAGAAGAATATTCGAAGTAACACATTCTGAGCTACTGTATCGCTGTTGAATGCGTCAAAGCTGAGTATTTGTGCCCTAAGGATGTAGGTAGATATTCTTAAGGAGCTCATTCACTTACCGACGTATAGGAGCTTTTATTAAAAACCTAGGAACCCTCGTATTTGATATTCTAAATATACAGTTACAATAAAAAAAATTGCAATATTGTTAACTAGAAGTTAAAACCTCAAAGTTAACAACGTTCATTGGGAGATCGAAACCACAAGCAGATAATAGGAAAAGACATAAAACAAAACTAACAAATAAAACCCTGTGAAGTGTAAAATTGGACAAAAGTAAACTTGGTAGCACCAACTTTTTAAAAATAGCAGCTCAGTTATTTTTAACCTTGGTCAACTGTAGTTGCATAAGTGGAATATTTTTTACAACGTTATTGTTAATAGAATTTCTGATACGCATTAAGTTTTTTAAGATAATTAACTTTTAATGGTAAAAAAAAAAACAACTTAGCTGAGAGTAACTCAACATTTATTTCTGGGAAGGTGCATTCTTAAATTATCGTTACCTTGAATCAATTGTGAATAAATGAGTATACAATTGCGTTGTGGGTGTTTTAAAAATAGGATAATCCCCATGTAAGTCGCCTAGATGTGAAAGACAGCTAAAAACCTGGTTGCTACAGTAGGACACAAACACCTGGGGGTCTATTCACTAACTTGTGTGAGTGGTCGTGTAGGACCTCTCTCTCACAATTTAGCTTTACTGCGCATGTCACTCTCCTAAAATTATAAAATTCCTATTCAGGAAAGATAGTAGAATGCTCATACACTCCTATACGAGTACTCTACTGGGTAAAACCAAGAGAGTTGTTAGATTCTGAGAGAATGGACTTGCGCACATTGTCTTTGGTCATACAATTAGATAGATAAAGGAAGATTATAATGTAATCACACGACATGTGCCTATTTACTTTTCAGTCCATAAAATAATGACTAAATATTGAATTCATTTTTAGTTTTTGCAGTTTAATTGTTTAGTTTTTGTAGTTTAATTGGTTAGGTTTTGTACTTTGTTTGATCGTTTAGTTTGTGGAGTTTATTTATTGTTTTTTAAAATGGATTATGACGATTTGATAATGCAAATGCTAGTAGACAATGTGTTTCCAGCGTCAGGTTTTGTCTGATTTTAATTATCATTAAACATTTTCGCCTATTTGAAGTTTAAAGTTTATTAATATTGTTTTTTGTGCCTCACACAACATTTTCTTTTCAATAAATTATAAAAAGGGAACTAAAATCGTACTCTTCACTCTTTCTCACAACACATCTAAATATCTCATGGAAAAACTTATACTGAATCATAGAGTATTACCATAGAGAAATATAATGAGTATTACTCTATGTACTGAATCAGACGGTGGTTGTGCTTATATCAGTGTTTATATTTTGAAATTCAAACCTACTAACAGTTCATTAGAACTAAAAATAGTTCTAAGATAGTCGCGCCACTTGGCAACGCTGGACAAAATGTAGTAGACGAGTCGAATGATCGTGAATAGGGTTTTGATGGTCCATGTGAGTGATGAGTGAGAGAGTACTCATATCGATGAGTTGTCGTTCACGAGCACTCTCACATGTTACAGAATAGACCCCCTGAAGGTTTGAAATTGTTCAAGGCCACGATGCGCATTTGTCGTGAGAGAGACCAGTGAGATAATCGCGTTTGTTGTTACTTTGACAACAAAGTTTTGTAGTCTTGAACTTCAAAATATTATTGATTGTCTAGTTGTCATATTTTTTCGTTGTGTCAGATAGGGACCAAAAATTATTTAATCAATTTTATTGCTAGTTAATATTGACAACGGTAGCTGGAACGCTACCGAAACGTCGAAATAAAAAATAAAAAACATTATTGTGGTTTGATTCCCAAAAGAATAAGAAAAAAGTTAAAGTTTAAGTTTGAATTAAAAAGCAGACGCATAAATATTTTCTTAGTTCGCTCTCCAAATGCCGCCCTTTTGTAATGCCGCCTGATGCAGTCGCCTCCCTGCTTCATAGTACCGCACGGCCCTGAATTTTCGCCTGGGCGAGCTACGTTGGGCTACGCTCACAATCGGCATCTTGCCTAATCCTACGTTTTTTTTTCAATTACATCAGTTTCAGTTTCAGTTGGCACGGAAGATAATATTGTTGATTTTCCAATTTCTTCAGGGTACGACTATATTACACATTATTTGTCAATAAAAATTTTAAAAATCATAACAAAATGAAAATTGTAATATGGAAAAACCAATAAATATTGTTACGAACTCACTGATTCTGAAGCCGGTCCTGTCGCAAACTATGAATGCGACCTTTCTAGAAAGGTTCTTTCGCTGGTAATATTCAGACTGTTCTCGAAGCGTACAAGGCGTACAATGGTTTATCGCGAATGTTCTCGAATTATAAAGTATACGCAGAGGTGGTATAGTCAAGAATGTTCTGGAGCTGCAAAGGACTATATATACGCGGGTTTCGAGTGAGTCGGCGGAGTTGTTCAGTATACAGTGAACCGGTAAACAGTTTCAGTAGACAGTGAGTGAATATAAATACAATAAATAGTGTTGAAGATAAATTAGGACAATTATTATACCGAGTGTAAATAAATTAATAGACATTAAGTAGTGTGTATATAAATTAAGTTTATTATAATGTGTAATTGTTTCTTTAATAAAGTTACATCACTTACTGAAAATCGAGTCTAGTTCCGCCTCTGGCTGTATATCTACGTTGAATTAAAACTAAGATAAAATCAATGCTATAATCTTTTCGCTTCGTAATCATCGTTGAAAATGGAAGGCTTTAAAGCCAACAAACTCAGTGCCCACCATCTATGCCCGCTAAGTTAATTATATATTTCTACAAGTTTATAATCATCAACGATTATCCGTTGATTCCGTCATGTGGACCTAACTATAATATTAAAATGAATTCAACCTATACCAAAATATATTTGATATCCGAACAACATGTAACAAAAGAAAAGGTTACTGTAAACAAATTCCTTAGAATCATTAGTAGGTACATTGTTTTCAAAGGAAGCACGAAAGAAAAAAAATTAACAGTAAATTATAGACCAACTGTTTGACTCGCTGGTTCATCCATATCGGACACAGTGTAGTTACCGTAAATAATTTTAAAAGGGAAATGTGCGATTTGCATTCGAAAGATATTTTTAAATTTTTGGCATTTGGTATTCACCGTTTACACTCGTTTGAGCAATAAACTATACTTTGTTTTTATACTGAGAATAAAGAATTGAAATTAAATTAGCATTTCTGTTGGCATCAGTCAGATTCCCACTTGTTTCACACAGCTTTTTGATGCAACTGACAATGACATTTGACAGATTTGTTTATATTTATATAAAAATATTCATGATTTCAATCTTCATTACCACATTTTTGCTTTCTTGTTTATTGATTTATTTTAAACATATCAAGTCCCAATAATTATCCAGTTTGATAAGCAATAGTATATGTATTATACTTTTGTTATTGACCGAGCATCAAAATTATTTCGCGAGTTGCTTTGCCACGAACTGAATGAGAATGAGGTGGTTAAATACATCTATCTTTGTAACGAAGTGGCGTCAATACATAGAATAACGGAACTACGATTACCAACATACCACTGCGACCTCAATGCTACTGAGCTCCTGTATCTGTAAAGTAAGGAGGGTGAGTGTGGGCTTACAGCACTTAGGCCACATGTGACCCATTGTACATCCTTCCGAGGAGTTTTCCTCCTAGGTCATGATCCATCCTGTCCTTCCCAGGAAGGTGGACAGGTCACTAGGAGACATCTCCTTTATATAGGCAGGTGTAGGCTAAGACTCACCGAACACACACTCTCTTATTGACGATAACTCCGGCCTCTCGCATAAGACATGCCTGACAGTTTCATCTTCCTGTTCACATATCCTGCGTAGAGGTGTGTCCACTAGCCCCATAGTATAGAGGTGTTTCCTTAGTTGACAGTGACCAGTCAGTAATCCTACTGTTAAACGTAGGTTTTTCCAGGTCATCGCCAAATATTTCTTAGGCGCCAGCTTCCCAAGGTCGCCCAGGGTGATTCTGGCAAAACTGCATCCTTTGATTCCATCAAATTTCTTAAGGGATTGAGCATGCGTGTAAAGTTTGGCTAGTTCCCAAATATTTAGCCATTGTACATTACCAATTGAGATTCCCACATGACGTCACACGCTGTCGGCTACATGCGCAAGAACATACCGTGGTAAGTGTATCGTGCTGCTACTGAGCTTATATGGGCGCAAGTAAAGGGTGACGTAGCACGAAACAATAAAACTTATAAATTGGAATTGCAATTATTGCAAAAGTGTCTGCAAAGAGCTGGAAAAAAGCTGTAAGTCATACGCATGAAAAAGAACAGAAGATGTGGCAACTGGACAATATCATGGATGGAACCGTTGAATCTGAAATAATTAATATTGCGAGTTGTCAGATTCTGATGAAATGGAATTTTGATTAGGTACATAACTTGCAAGTTTTTAACAAATGAGCCCTTTTTGGGTTAGAAGTCATTCTTATATGTAGAACTTACTAATTAATGAATTAAATTGTATAATCTATGATCTTATCCTTACCCAACTACACTGCACTGTCATGGCAAATTTATCACTTCTAAATATATTTGAATAGTGATGGTCGTCGATACCTGCGGCCCACTATAGAGGAAGAATCTAGCGAAAGTTACTAACTGTACACTTATTTACATGAAGAAGCGCTTACAATTTTGTTCAATTCTTCGAAGATTGTTTGTGGATGAGGATGTGTTTTAACTAATCAGTTTTTATAATAATTATTGCACAGAGTCAATTCTAAAAATGTTTCAGAACACCAGCATAATCACAAACTGATTTCCCACTTTTTCACTGCATACTTTTCCCATTTGAAACGTTGGCAGCTTACTCACAGGAACAGAATTCTTTGAAAACAATCTCGCGGAAAGCTCAAAGTTTCTATACCATGCTTATTTTGAGAATTTCGTTTGAGGTTTCATTCATCTCGCCTTTCATGTTTCTGTCAAGAATCCCGTTAGATTTCCACTAACTGAACATATTTATGAGTGTGGCATGCGACTATGCATGCATATTTACAACGTAACAATTAAAAATTTTCGACGCGGGTGAACAATTTTAAAAGTTTGCAGAATATAGTTCAATTTATTATTGAACAAAATAGTATTGTTTTATATCACAAGTCATGTAGGAACAGTCGCTAGGACAATACTTTTACGTCTTTAAGTAGGAATTATATACTTGCGTTCGCCTTCAGTTCGTAGTTGTCAGTTGCAGTTGAAGTTAAACTAAAGGATTCCCTCAATAGGGTAAAAGAATAAATTTTGCTATTGGTGGGAATTCACGCTTTATCAGGTCTCCTAACACCTTGCATGCCTATTTTTTCTAAAAAATATAAACTTTACTTTTAAAACGACTTTAAAAATCATAAAATTTGAAAGTCCGCCAAAACGCGCTTTAGGTCATAAAGATGGCTGCCCCATGGTGTGACGTCATTTGTTTACGTTCTTATTCGTGCATCACGCGTTACACAAAATTTCATTTCGTAACGTATTGCATACAAGATTTTTTCAAATTTTGAAAAAAGTAATAAAAAAATAAAATTTAATATAATTGATAAAAATTTGGAAAACATAAATTTAGTTTGTTGCTGTTAATTCATGTTAGTTGTTGTTGAGGAGGCAGCAGTTAATGCTCTATTATCAGTAATTCCCAAAAAGTCAAATGCAGTTTATGATTTGGCATACGAAAAATTTGTTACGTGGTGTGATGAGAAGGAAATTAAACATGTTAACGAGAAAGTTTTACTTGCATATTTTGAGGGTAAGAAAGATCTAAAAGTTTCCACATTATGGACACTTTACTCAATGTTAAGGTCTGAACTAAATCTGAAAAGGAATATTGATATTAAAAAATATACAAATTTGGTAGCATATATTAAAAAGCAAGCGGACGGGTACAGTGCTAAAAAGTCAAAAGTTTTTATTATTATTTTGCCAAATTTTTAGTGGAAGCTGATGACAAAGAATACTTAATGGCTTAGGTTGCAATAATAATTGGAATGGCAGAAAAGCAGAATTAACATTTCTTCCAGTTGAAAATGTTATAGATAAAGGAAGCCATTTTCGTGTTGATATCCCACCTTCAAAAACAAAATTATACGGCAGTTTGCAATTACAATTGGAGACATTGAAAATACGAATCTTGTTGAAATATTAAGAAAATATATTAAGTTGCGTCCCCAGGTTCTTAAACACAACAGATTTTTTGTAAAATATGCGAATGAAAAATGTACCAGAAATCCTGTGGGAATTAACACATTTAGCAGTCTGCTAAAAGTTATTGCACAATGTCTTGGTCTTTCAAATCCTGTTCTATATACTGGCCACTGCTTCAGAAGAAGCTCTGCCACTTTCCTAGCAGACAGTGGCGCTGATATTTTAAAATTAAAGAGGCATGGAGGTTGGAAATCTACCTCTGTTGCGGAGGGATATGTTGAAAATTCCATGAATAATAAAAAACTTATAGCGCAAGAAATATTTGGTGAAACATCTAATGCAATGTGCGCCGCTTCCTAAATAACAGCAAGTTCGAGCAATGAAAAAAATATGTCGTCGGGAATTAATTTGAATAATTGCAATAATTGTGTTATCAATATTTATAATAATTAATTAATTTATAATTTATGTTTCTAACTTGAATTATAACAGTTTAATAAATAGAATAATTCTTTTTGTCACTAATTTTGAAATACATTTTTCGTCACCAATTGCATAAAATTTTACTTTATGCAACTAGTTACAAAAAGTAAGACGTTTCATAATGTCAATCAGTTTTAAAAAGTGTCACTTTATATGTCAAAATTAGAAATAGTCATAGAGAGAAATAGCTGATTAAAATATAATATAAACACACAACTACACATAACCTAATGCAATACCGGCCATATTGACATAAGCAAACACAAGAGATATGACATCACACGTATCATCGGTAGGGTTCGGAAACTCCTACTACTCCTACTTCCTCTAAAGGTTTTTTTCTTTGTTTTATTAGATGTGTTCACGGTCTCCGTAGGAGTTTTTTTTTTCAAGATCTATCAACATTGTCAAAATAATTTTCAACCAACCGTGTCCCTAACTGCGAACTGTAATTTCCGACAGATAAAATAAAAATCTTAAAGAGAATATCAACATGGGTCCTACAAGAACAAGCGCAAGACCACGAAGCAGATGGTGGGATCAAGTAAAGGAAGATATAAAAGAATTGGAGACTGGAAAACAAAATGCAGAGACAGAAGAGATTGGAAAACTCTAACAGAAGAAGCCAGGACAGATAATACACTCACCGGCACGAAAAACGGAGAAGTTGAATTTTTTTAAACAAACTTCAAATTTTAATGCTTTGTGATGTTTTATTATTATAATATCTTACACACAAATAAAATAACATGTTTAAAATATTTTTTAACAACAATTGAACCTTTATTTGAAGAAAAAAAGTTTATTTGAGTTAAAATAATAAACCCCATAGATCTTATTACTTGGCCGTAAAGTGCAAGATGCATAGTTGGCCATGAATTTTGAGAAATGTGACAGATCCAACGTGACAGATACGTGTTAAATTTGTGCTGCGTTTATTTAATCTAAAAAATTTGTCTGTTAATCCCGAAACAGCGGCTGCTATTGTTGCGTTGCTTCAAGATGGGAGGAGTGAACGATATGTTGCCCGATAGTATAATGTATCCAATAGCACTGTGCACCGTATTTTCACACGTTTTTTGGAAACTGGAGCTTACAATAGACGATCTGGAACTGGTCCTCAACGCAGAACAAGCGCTCGTGATGATCGTTTTATCACCCTACAAAGTCTACGAAATCGTCATGCTACAGCTGTTGAAATCAGAAATCAACTTCAGTACGTCCGGCAAACTAATGTAAGCGAGCGGACAGTGCACAAGTTTTTGTTGAACTATCCCTGAATTCTTAAAATATTTTAATTATTCGATTATTGACCTAGGTTAATAATAGACAAATTATCAACCACTAATAGAGAAATTAAACTTCTCAGTTGGCTAGAAGAACTATTTTATATTTTCCAATGAAAATGCGGTTTTCTTTTGAAATTCCTGAAAAACTTACTCAAAAGCGACGTCTTCAATGGGATTAAGGTAAATTAGATTATATGGACGTAAAATCACATCTAGTATCTATATTTTGGGTTGAGCAGCAGAGTTTCTGGACAACCTGTATACTTAATGTAGTGTTGAAATGTATAAGTATGTTCTAACAAATAGTATGGCAATGGTATTTATTTCTAAGTTATTTTCTTTAAACCATAACCACAGATGGTACAGATTTTTTTGTGGTTAAAACACTTAACAACAAATTATTTACCAAATTTAAATTTTCACTTATGTTTTTACCACTGGTATCGGTGTTTTCTTGCACGGATGAACATACAGGTTGGCCTTTTTCGTGTAAATCAGCCTTGTGGTTGGTTACTTTTTCCTAAGCCACACTTCCTGTTCTATTAAGTATAACTTTTACATTAACAAATGCTTTTGCATCTGAATATCGCATCTACTAAAACATTTTTCAAGATGTTCTTCAATACTACGATTGGTATCAATCAATTCTTGGATTTAATTACTAATTTGTCAATTGATAGTCATCTAACAATGATACAATAGATAGAGAAGATAAAATGATACAATTGTAAAGTTTCATACGAGCATTCCAAGAATTTAGTTTAGACCCACACATAATATTCATAGCAGCACCTGTAGATTGAAGAGTCTTGGTTACTGTTCTCTTTGTTATATTTAAAAACAAAGATGAGGATGAAAAAAGAACATCTAAATAAGTAAAATCATTCACAACCATATATGTAATGATGTCATTTCTAATGTCATTGAAGGTTGGAAAGTGTCATATTACACACCTCAACTTCCCGCCTTCACCTTCCGCCTTTACTTCCCGCCCTCTAAAATAATGTGATCGTTACCTAATATTATCTATTTTAGATGAATATTTTTCATATTTAAAATATAATAGCACATTGATAAAAATTATAATACCTATTTCTGGAGGGGTACATTTATCTATATTGGTGTATATATACAACTTTTTCTGCGATGTTGAACATGAAATAAAGATATTGTATCAATGCGATAATACAAAAGAGCACCACTGTATAAAATAAAGATTCCCTGATACTATATTTATTTTTTTAAATGTGTCAAAGATAAAGAAGACTTTTTTTGTCTATGACTTACAACAATAACAACGGCAATATAAATTTGAGAAGTGACGTGTACAGCTGGAAACAAAATATAAATAAATTCATGTCGCTGTTAATAATGTTTGTGCATGGTGACATTTAGGAAACAGATGTGCCCGACACCAAAAGAAAAAAAAAGCATTACATACTTTAGGTTTATAAAGCTATCTTGAAATAAACGTTTCATTTATTTTGTAAAATATAAATTCGGCTGGGCAAGTTTAGTCAG
>CAJUYI010000982.1:29773-45136 GCA_910591695.1 Galerucella pusilla | reverse complement strand
TTTTGACAGGAATGTCAAAATTTCCTAGCGATTTGCGGAAAAAGTACATTTCTTTATTAGTAAACTGTTGGAAAAAATTATTTTAAAAATAAATTGCATTTGATGTATATACATATACACTGCCAAGCAAAAAATTTAATCTGATCTTAGTGTTTATTCACCAGGCCATTATGCCTCTAGATCCTATTGTTTTAGCACCAATTGTGGCGTTGATACAAGATCGTAGAACTGACAAATTGTGCTCTACAAAAAATCAGGAGAATCATTGGTGTTATAATCAGGCATCCCGGATTTGGGAGAAAACGAGTCGTCAGAGATATTTTTGTTGATGTCAAGCTTTGCAGAATAGAACATCTTCTAAGGTTTTGTAGTAGAGCGAATGAACTGATCTGGTATACAGACGGATCAAAAAATGAGCTCGGCACCGGAGCGGGCATATACAGCAAGTCGAGCAAATATGAAGGAATCGTCTCGCTAGGAAAATACGCCTCGGTATTTCAAGCAGAGGTCTATGCAATACTTGCATGTGCAAGGGCAAATAATATTAGAGCCTACAACAACAGGCACATCAGGATCTACAGTGACAGTCAAGCTGCCCTTTAAGCACTTCAGAGCTATAGGGTGACATCTCGGCTAGTATGGGAATGAGGCGAAGAACTTAGAAGACTGGCGACTCGGAACAATGTAACACTGGAGTGGGACCCAGGTCACAAAGGAAAAAGCTGACAAACTCGCAAGAGCAAAATCGTCAACTCTGATAAACGGACCCGAACCTGCTGTGGGCATCGCCAGATGCTTAACGAGGTCATGGTTAAAAGGGTGGGTGAAAGAACAACACAATAAACACTGGAAGAATACGTCCAGGCAAATACATGGGAAGAAATTCATAAAAGAACCATCAGAAAGAGTAGCGAAAGAACTGGAGCACCTAAGCAAAATAGGGCTGTATAACGGAAACCTTACATGCAGAAGATGCAAAGAGGATACCTAAACAGCTCTGCATATACTATGAACACTAGGAGTATCCACAATAAGCCCAGGAGGCTGAGGTGGTGCCGGCGAAGGGACAGCTCCTTTAACAAAAAGGTTTTGGCCTGTGAAATGAGCTTCCACGGGTTAGAGATGTTAAAATTAGTCAATGGACTCTTAGAAGGTTTCTAATCTAAAGAATTGTCTTGCAGACGGATGGTTACAACCCTGAGCAGCCAGCATCAGATAGCAAGATTGGTTTTTATTCAAATTCTTTTGTCAACGATGATGGACGCAAGGTACTCTTTACATATGAGTTGAGTTTTTGAGAATCACATAGCCATAGGCTACTGTGTAAGTGGGAATATCCGTCTGAACTGCGGTGAGGGAGAAGGAAACAGACGATTAGAGGTTAGCATTATTACATCAGAGAAAGAGAGCCTAAACCTCTGACTTTCTATCTTTATTATTCACCAAAATATAACAAGAAAACAACTCATCTCTATCTTAGATGCTGATGAGATCCGAGGTGGCTTGTTGCCTCTATTTGTAGTATCTCTATGTGATATTCACTCGCTCAAATAATAATATTTTTCTCGTTTAAGTTTACATTCCATAAAATGGATACAAGTACTAGGTTAAACAGAGTGTTGGAGAAATTCAGTGTCCCTGTTTTACACCTTTATTCTTTTTAAAACTTCTGATATTTCACTTTGGAATTTTAGTTTCCCTTTAGTGTTTTGTAGGATCATTGTGCCTAAGCTTCATTGGGATTCCCAAAATTTTTAGTGCTTCTATAATCTCTAGTTTTAAAATTGAGTCAAATGCGTTCTTGAAGTCTATAAAAATGACGTGTCTAAGCCCGTTTTGGCACAGAATACACCATCCCAACAAGAAGCGAAGCTTGTGCTATTTTAAAATTCATTTTCTGAGTGCGCATGTCTGACAGTTGCCATTTTAAGCCCGTTATCTGTCAATGACATGTGATTTTATTGTTTACCAAAGAATTTTCTTTGTTGTTAGCTTTTTGATTATTTACATATTTTGATGTTTTAAATAAGGGAAACACATTATTAAAGTTAGTGCTTGTCCTTATTTGTGCGCGATTACTGCTGTGCACTATCCCGACTTTATTTCATGTTCCATATTTATATGTCACAATTTGTAGGTTATCTGTGTCATCTGTGACACAACTAGACTGGACCATAGAGTTATTTATTACTCTATGGACTGAACACAACCTAACTCTTTTCACAGTTTTAAGTTATGCGTTCTCCCCCCGACAAATAAGAAATAAGATGAACGTTTCCAGTTCAGAAACTCGTGTTGAAAAATTTTAAAGATTAAGATTCACTTACAACGATGACATTGCATTTTTAAAAGAATTCCTAGCATATAACCCCATGCCAAATGAAAATGGATGGGAAATTATTCAGAAGAATATTGAACTCACAGTTTTAAAAAAGTTTTCTGATAGAACTTTAAAAGATCATTTACACTTGCTTCTGGATTAAATGAATATAAAATGATAATAATAAATATTTTCCAATGAAGATAAAAACGCATGTACTTAAAAGAAGTAAGATTACATTTTTAAAAACAATGTACCTACCTTAATATAATGTCATTATAGAGTTTCATGTTACAATAACTCCAAATTTTAAGTCAGTTTTAAGGTCGAGCACTATTTATTTAAGGTCATCACAATTACTGCATGGCAGTAAATTCGTGTTTCCAATAACTATATAAAATCGTAGTGATTTCAGCATGATTTCAGCTTTAAAATGAAATAATTGACAATTCACGTCAATAAAATTGTCAACGAAACTCAATAAAACACAAATATGAGAAGTGCTTACATAACAATTCTCTTAATAGCCACGGCTTTTCTTATATTAATAGCAGCTCTAATGGCATTACTAATAGGCTTAGTTCTACCAAGAAATATGCTTGACGAGGAAGTGCAGGAAGAGGAACAAGAGGGACGTGAAGAGGGTAAGTAACATTATTAAACAGTGAAGCTAATTGCAATTGATTTTGAGCAAGCTTCACCAGACAGTTTTTAGAAATTATGTGGATGGAGGTTTTTTCTTCCATGCCAGAAAATCTACATTCTTCTTCCTCCACGATTTTGTGCTTATTCAGGTGCCAATTCAAACAACAGTGTCCCAGAATCCCTGATTTCTGAAAAGCGATGATTTTTTTAAAGACTTGTGGTCCATAATTTATGAAGTTAGTAAAAATATAACAATGAATTATTGTTGTAGTATTCGTAGACCAGCTTAGAAGAAATGCCCGTAGATCTTATGGCAGCATCGACGATTATAATTGGCTCGTTTCCATAAACTTTCTAAGATATCGAGATATTCCAACAAGTTTGGAGTTCTTTTGCAGTGGAGTAATTATATCTCGTAACAAGGGTAAGTTTGCAGTTTAGGGATAAATTAGATTCGGTGAAACGTACGTATCCGTTATAAAGTTGAACTGTACAGGATGATGCCGTAGCTCCCAACCTCACTACTACATACTATAGTTCGGGGAGGTGAGGATATACTATCAAAGGTAATACCACGAATGCTTCAAATGTTATCGATAATTTTTTCTTTTCCACGAAAACTTGTTTATTTGGCAAAAATATGAACACAAACCGATTGATAAAATCACGAGTCCGTTAGGACCAGGAATTTTATCTAAATTCGGTTTGTTTGAATGTTTTTGTCTCAAATAAACAAGTTTGGTTGATGAAAATAAAAAATTATGTGATAAAGTTTGAAGAGCGAGTTGTATTCGGGAAGATTATTTTTTTCAACAATTGTAGAGTGGTATTTTGTATTAAATGTTCAATATTCTCTTGGGTGATGGCACTGAATCGGTTTGTGTTCATTTTTCAATAAACTTGGAAGCACTTAGTTGTCAATAATGACAAATTCAAAGTAAAATTTCGACGTTTCAATGTAAACAAGGTATTATCGATGAGGAAGCAGAATTATCAGTATAATACCGAATGATTGGCTAGAATAATGTATTGCTATTGGTTAAAACCATCAAAATGTCAGATTTGGACAAGTGAAAAAAATAATCGAACATATTTTACTTTTTTAAACTAAAGTATATGTAGTGTAGACTACTTTCCTAGATTTGTGAGAAGATTGCGCTCGAGCTTGGGATGCAGCTTGCACGCATAGCTTGGACCACGTGAAATGCAACAGTTTTTCGTCAATAACTTTTTTTAGATTTGATTGTTCCAAAAAATTGTAGGCATCAAAATTGTAGGGAATTTTATACCCTATGAGATGACGTAATGCAGTGTTTGAAAAAAAAAAATTATATATATATATATATATAATCATTGTATCCTTATACGATATAGGAGTCGGATTTACATTTTAGATTTCATAAACAAATTTTTTCCATGCTTTTCTCTCCATGTCAGTCATGCCTCTTTGTTGTAATATGTTACCCTGTTACCCATCATTGTATTCCATGTCTCTCTTCCTTTTAATCTGCGATTTTGCACCGTATACACGTTTTACTTGTCTGTTATTATTCATTCGTTTTATTTGTATATGTACCCACCAACTTAATTGTCTCTGTTCTATAAATTGTACTATAGGTTCTACCCCTAAATCTTCTCTTATATGTGTGTTTCTAATTCTGTCTTTCCTAGTAACTCCTATTATACGTCTCAAATATTTCATTTCAACGGCTTGTATCTTACTTTTCTGTGCATTTCAGAGATTCCACGATTCGCATCAATACGTTAGATCCATACGTTATACTGTATTTGAAAATCAAGAGAGAGTAAATTCCCAGAATAAAAACTAATTCGGTATGCAAAACTATAGTACAGTACGTGCGGTAAAACTAGACCATTTATCGCTCAATGAAAAGAGTGCTGTAGTGAATGTGTACCTACCACTATTTTAAACATCAAAATCCCTCAAACACTATTGACAGTGTAGTTGAAACAACATCTAAGGCAATGGGATATGGAAAATCTAAATATATAGAGTTCTAAAGGAGGAAAAATCAGGTGGAGTAACCTCACCAAAGCCCAAACCAGGTAGACCAAAACTATTAAAAGTCAACGTGGACGAGTTTTTTAAAAATGCTATTCGTAAGCTTGTTCATTTTTTATAAACAAGCAAATACCAACTTTAGATAAAGTTTTGCAAGCCATTACGAATGATGTTGATTTACCCACAATAAGCCGGGATAAACTATGGAAAATGTTACATAAGTTAAACTTTAAATTTGAAAAAATGGGCAGACACTCAATGCTAATTGATTCTGAAGAAATTGTATGTTGGAGAAGACAGTACCTCAGAAGAATACAACAAGTTAAAGCTCAAAATAAAAACATTTATTATTTAGATGAAACATGGGTTAATGTATTAGACACGTTACAGAAATAGAAAAAAAAATGTGGGTGCTAGATAACATAATTGATATTACTTAGAGCCCATTGTAATTTCTCTAGAATCAGATGGTGAATCTTCTGACACAGAGTGCGAGGAACCATAACTTTAAAATTATTAATTTATGTACTTTAATTTTATTTTTAGATTTTTATTTTTTAAGATTTAATATTGTCGTATTTTTTGCATGTTGCTCGTCAAATTTTATCCTTGCGGTTGGTTTTTTTTTCTCATATACGTACTTAATTGTTTTTTTAGCTCCTAATATCAATTTATAAATAATTGTAATTATCTGTACATATTATATACATATTTTGTAAATAAACATATGCCTAAAACAAAATGCCTGAAATAATATTGACTTTTTCTTCATTTTACCCAAATTAAATTACTACTTACGAATTATCAAAACTGATATTATAATGAACAATATAAAAATCGAACAAGTCGAAGAATTCAAATACACCTTGGAGTACCACTAGAACAAACCGGAAAACAGGAAGCTGAAATCAACGAGAGAATAAGACAATAAAAATTTTTTTTTCAATACTCAATTTTTGAAAAATTAAAAAAAATTTACCAAATGGTTTTTTAAGCGACAAACATAATAAGAATAACAATAACGACTTTCTAATACATGAAAATATAGTAGTCCGGCACCTGAAAACGTTGGTGTTTCAGATTTCGAAAATTCAAAATGGCGGCCCTACAAAATTTCAATGTATATATTTTTTTCATTCTTGTCTTATTTCATGAACATTAACGCTTTCTATACGCGGTTTACTGTAACTATAAGTTGTAGTTTTATGAACAAGAAAATTTTTACATTATTTTTTACGAGTTTATCTGAAAAAAAATAATTTTTTTCTCCGTTTTTCATAAATATTTAGAAAATTACTTTCGGCCTAATTTCCCCATACTTTTTTTTTCATTTTTTTGTAAAAGTGACGCCTTCAGAATTATGTGGAATGTATAGATTTCATTGAAATGCTCTGTATAATAAGTCAAGACAGTTTACAACTAAATATCATTAAAAAAAAGATGTCACTTAACGTTTCTTATTTTTTTATTATCAATAGTTTTAACTACAAGCGGTTGCTTCAGAGAAGCATTCACCGTGGACGATTTCAAATATGCTACAATAAGATCGCACAGTACCCATTTCAGTACTGGTGGATACACCCATTCGGTTAGAAGCGTTCAAAAATCCAGAGATACTCTGAATTCACCTTACAATGAAGTTTACTTGGTTGAAGTGAAACCAAGTTTTAGCTCGAAAACTAACATACCATTATTGATAACGAGCTATGGTGCTCAACTGGCTTTAGAAACTATGAGCGAAGGAGGAGCGTTAGTATTGACAGGATGGGGAGGTAACCTGGTAAGTTTAAAATCTTGATAGTTCAAGTTTGCTTATTCGAAGCTTCCTGTATTTCTTCTTAGACCAAGCAATAGTGAGTTTTTGACAAAAATCCCATCTAGTGAATGACACCTGATATAATGATTTTTTTAATTATTAACCTAGGTCGAAAAGGACAAATTCAAATATTCTGAGAATTCAGAGATAGCAGTTCAACAAAAACTTGTGCAACATAATTTTGTATATCCAGGAGATTGTCTTCAACATATTTGCTGCTTAAAATTACCTATCAAGATAAAATTATTCGAATAAAAATGCCATTAGTTTAAAATTCGCGCTCAACCAAAAATGACTGATGACATAACGAGTATGTTCATAATATATCGAAAACTGATTGTGTACTTGTCAGTCTGAAGACATTTATAAGCCTCGCACCTCATTCCGCTCGGGGCGGAGACCCTCGCGAATAATGTTGGTGCTCGGTCAATAATAATAGTCTTCACCACTTTGGTGTTTAATATCTATACTATTAAGGTGCGTATTCACCAAAAAAGCGAGCACGAGCGAACAAGAACGAGCGAGCATTCTGCATCAATAAAGTTCTGGTGAGTAGGGGCTAGCGAGCGAGCGAACGTTTGCTTGTTCGTGTTCAAAAAAGATCGAGAGGAAGGCGGTACATCAAAGAAAATACTTGTTCGTACTCGTTCAGTTTGGACGGGATTTCAATCTTCGATCTGCTCTACTGTTAAATCTCGCAATAGACTACTGCTACTATAAATATGTCGGTTTTTAAATACAGGTGCTTACCAAAATAGTTCCTTCCTTTTTTTTATTTTTCGATAAATTCTATACAACGAAAGCAGCAATAACTGACAATAATTTTTCATGATCAGCCATATTTACCGCGCTCGCACAAAGTAGATGGATCAAATCCGAACTTGAAGATATTCGCTCTGGTGTGGACGAGATATCAATATGTCAAGCAAACACGAGCAAACATACACGAATGTTTGCTCGTGCTCGCTTTTTTGGTGAGTTCGCACCTTTACATAAATACACAGTCTGTTTTCTACTAGGATTTTTGTCAAATACTCACTATTTTGATGTTCTATTGCTTATTCTATATGTTACTATAAGTTTATTTTGTATGTTGGCAAAGTATGTCCACCTTTTACTTTGAACAATCAATTTTTAGATTCCTACCGAACATATTTTGAAATATGAGCCTTTTTTCGTACAACGTTGGTTTCCCAAAGAATATATCGATTGCAAAAGTAAGATGTGTAGCCGGCATACGGTGAATTTAGCAACTACATGCTGCTATGAAGCAGAATTGGTGGAATCTATGACAGAAATAACTCGCATGAATGCTAGACCACTGGTAGCTATCAGAAGATTGGGACCGCCTTTATTCATTGGAATGCAAATTGATTCATCAACTTTTAGCACTCCTGATCGTTCAGAGTATTTTTTAGGTAAGATTTGCGAAAAAATTAATAATAAAATGACACAAATTCATAGATCATTGCTCATATTAATTACCCATATAGGCAGAAATGAAAGGTCAATAATAGATTATATATTAATCGAAAAGAGAAATAAAAAGGAAGTATTGGATACCAGAGTTAGAAGAGGACCAGATATAGGAAGTGACCACTATTTACTTGTAACAAAAAGAAGAGAACAAGTAAAAGTTACAAACCATAATAAACAAAAATTAGAAAGAACAATAGAATATGAATCGGTCAAAGAATTATGATGTAATGAAAAATGGTAATTTAGAAGAAATGTGGGATTATTTCAAAAAAACCGTATTGGAAACCGCTAAAGAAATATGTGGTTGTAGCAAGAAAACTAATAATAAAAAACAAACAGCTTGGTGGACGGACGAAATTAAAATAGAAGTAAAATTAAAAAAAGAAGCGTGGAAAACATATGTAAATAACAAAACAACGGATAACTACTCGGAAAACTATGAAATGTACAAAGATAAGAGGAAAAATGTAAAAGAGATGGTAGCAGTACCTAAAAGAATTCAGTGAAAAGAATTTGGCGAAAAAATGGAAAGCAATAGTATATCAAATCAAAAATTGTTTTACAAAACATTGAAGTCATTAAGAAAGGAAGAAACACAAAAAATAATATGGATAAAAAATAAAAAAGGAGATATACTAAGAAATGAAAACGAAGTAATTGATAGATGGAAAGAGTATTTTGAGGAATTATTAGGAGCAGGCAGCAAAGTTCAGGACATTAACAAAAAAAAGGATGCAATAATAGAAAATAAAGACATTGTAACTCTAAAAGAATTACAGGAAATAATAAATGAATTGAAAAATGGAAAATCTCCAGAAATTGATAAGTTAACAGCAGAAATGTTCAAGAATTTAGGAGAAACAGGAACAAAAATATTATTGAACATATACAACATTGCGTGGAGGGAAGAACAGATTCCATAAGATTGGAAGACAGCCTTAATAGTTCCAATATATAAAAAGGGGGATAGACAAGACTGCAATAATTATAGAGGAATAAATTTACTTAGTACATCTATGAAAGTATACGAGAAGATTATAGACAGTAAGCTAAGGCCAATGATAGAAAATACTCTCGAAGAACCGCAAAGTGGATTTAGAAGAGGACGAAGCATCCAAGACCACATATTTACGGTGAAACAGGTAATTGATAAGTTCTCACAACAAGAAAAAGATGTATATATAGGATTCATAGACATGGAAAAGGCTTTTGACAAAGTACGAAGGGAGAAGTTATGGAAAGTATTAGAAGGAAGGGGAGTAAACTACAAAATAATAGACATAATCAAAAACATTTACAAAAATAATAGAAATTGTGTAATATACAAAAATAAAACATCAGAACCATTTTCAACACAAGAAGGATTAAGGCAAGGAGGAGGACTAAGTCCATTATTATTCACAATTTTTATTGATGAAATAATCAAAAAATCGTCAACCAAAATGGCAAAACTACACGTTGGATACAGACATTTAGAAAGAGTGGATATATCAGAAGCAGCTTTTGCAGATGATTTGATAATTATGGCAGGAAAAGAGAAAGATTTACAAAAGAATATGGAAATATGGAGCACCGTATCTGAAGAATTTGGAATGACAGTTAACCAAAGTAAGACCAAAGTTATGGTTATAGGACCGAAACAAAAACATTTAAATATACGGTTAGATGGAATAAAAATTGAGCAAGTTAGAGGATATAAATACTTGGGAGTAGAAATAGAAGAAAATGGAACGCAGGAAGTCGAAATTACCAATAGAGTACAAAAAACGATGAAACTTTATCACACGATGAATTCGACATTTATAAATAAAAAAGAAATTTCCAAGAAAACGAAGTTAAATGTATTTAAAACAATTTACCGGCCAATATTAACATTCGGATGTGAATCCTGGGTATTAACAAAGAGACAAAAGAGTCGAATACAAGCAGTTGAGATGAAGTATCTCAGGCGAGTTAAAGGAGTCACAAAGAAAGATAAAATAAGAAATACGAAAATAAGAGAAGACCTTGAAATAGAATCAACACTTAAATTTATTGAAAAGAGACAATTAAGCTGGTGGGGACATTTACAAAGAATGAACGATACAAGACCAGTTAAAAAAGTATGGCAATCAAAAATACAAAAAAGAACGAAAAGGGGAAGACCAAAACAAACATGGGATGGTGTTATGGTAGGCATACTGCAAGAAAAAGGTAAAACATGGACAGAAGCAAAAACAATGGCAAGAGATAAAAAACAATGGGCTAAATTTGTACATGAATAAAATTCTATCTGGACCGGAGCATCGATGAAAAAATGGATATATATGTCTTGAGCATAATGTGATGTACCTAGTTGGAATAAGTATAATTGTAAAAATATACCCTACACCATATACTATGGTAATTGGGTTTTTGATAATAGATATATTATATTTACGCCCATCCATGCAGGTCCTACAATTGGAAAATGATGAAAATGTGAATTTTCAAAAAAATTACTATATAATTTTCCGATGAACACACTCGAGATTGAGATTGCTTCAGTAATTTTCTTTTCACGTTATAAAAAAAAACTAAAAATAGGAGTTTTTTTTCTTGGTTTTAAATGTTTATAAATTACTAATGATGTTATATCTGGAATTTATTAAATGCTTTAGATTGATCCCAAAAAAAAGAAATTTTTCCCAATTTTTTAATATTGTTTGTAGCACTCACTTAAAAAATTTGTTTTTAGATTTCGGAAACCCCAAGTTTGTGGAATGGCTAAGAGAAACTTTGCCAGATCTAATGGTTGAAGAAACAGTTCATACCAAACACAACTTTGAAAAACTAACTCTGTATAATAAGGTTGACTTCGAATCGTATGCAAATGAGAGGCATATCATCGATTTCAAATCAAAATCGAAGAGATCGATTACGGAATGTAGTGCAAATGTAAGCCTAAGCAACACTACTAATTTATAAATCGAAACTGTTTAGTTTAACTTTATTGTGTTTATCCCACTGTTAGTTAGTTACTTCATTTGTCAATATATATAGTGATCAAATTAAAGCTATTTGTCATGAGATGGGTCTTGTGTAATTATTAAGGATGTTTGGACATAATTTCCATCAAAATTTTGAGTTAATTTCTCACTTTCTGTAAGGCACGTGCTCGGTACAGGCAAGACACCGCCTCGGCAAAATATCTTTTTCTAATTTTGACATATAAAGTGACACTTTTCAAAACTGATTGACATTATGAAACGTCTTACTTTTTGTAACTAGTTGCATAATGTAAAATTTCATGCAATTGGTGACGAAAAATGTATTTCAAAATTAGTGACAAAAAGAATTATTCTATTTATTAAACTGTTATAATACAAGTTAAAAACAAAAATTATAAATTAATTAATTATTATAAATATTGATAACACAATTATTGCAATTATTCAAATTAATTCCCGACGACATATTTTTTTCATTGCTCGAACTTGCTGTTATTTGGGAAGCGATGCACATTGCATTAGATTTTTCACCAAATATTTCTTGCGCTATAAGTTTTTTATTATTCATGGAATTTTCAACACATCCCTCCGCAACAGAGTGGAGAAATTATAGTCTTTTACTTGTGTGGAATGGGTATTATTAACTTGGATGATTCCAAAACTCACTCGCTACGCTCCCTCGTTTTGGAAACTTCATCCGCGTGAATAATAGCCATCATTCTGCACTAGTTGAAGAATATACTATTCTCATCTCTTACAAGTGAGTAATTGGACTTTCTCGCACTAATATCGCACCCTGTTATATTTTCCATAATTTCAAATTGCCATTCATTATAATCACAAATAATGCATTTTTGCAAAAATCGAATTTCATAGATTTGTACAGTATCTACTTAATATATCTCCAGAATATTCCGGCTGAATCTAACTCAATATTCCGGTGAATTTGGAGAACAAAATGAATCAAACTTTCCGTATAATTGGAATAGGGAGTGAATCACCCTCGAGCTTCAAGGGCAAAGCCGAATTGATTGTCGTCAACCAACCCTCAACCCCTAGATGAACATATTAGATCATTATCCCCTTGTACAAGCTATATAAATGTATAGTAGACCGTGCGCACTATGTTTATATTAGACACGTGACCGGTATTCCCAATAAAACACTTACGCTCTTTCCTAAGAGTTATTTAAGGGATCTGTTGTCGAGATGGATGAAATCGGTTTGAAACTTTGCTCAATATATTCAATACTTTGAGTTTTGAGTTTGAGTTTTTTTTTTTAATAGAAAGCCCTATTGCTATAGAACGTTTTAATAAAAAAAAATTCAAGGATTATTCACTTTTGAAAGAGAAAATCGCAATTGAAAGTACCAAAAATCCGCCATTTTTTAAAAATATTTGACAATTTTTGACAATTCTGTCTTGATATCGGATGGTCACAAATTTAAGAAAGAGTTGAGAAGCCAGCTTTCCTTTCCGTGGCTCGTTACGGCTTGGAAATAGCACCAAGATTTTAGATGTATCTTTTCACATATAACACCGATGTACTTACCATCTTTATGATTTAAACTGTATATATTGAAAATGTTCTTTTTGGAAATAATATTGTATGTTCCACATGTACTAACTTGGTACGTATATTTTATGACGTTAGAGTAAAAATAAAGAATTATGGATACTTTTGTGACTTTTAGTTGAAAATTAACGTCAAATGTCCCGATAAGTAGGTATATAAATATTCGTCATATCACGAACCGGTAATAAAAAAGAAGGGGTTTTAAATTAATCGCAAGAATGTGTTCTTGCGATTAATTCCAGTTTAGTTCCAGTGGATTGTTCTATTCAAATTTAGCCATATTTTATATTTATATTGCTATTATTCCGGCAAATTCGACAAATGTTCACTTGAATAAATGGGTGAATATAGTTTTCATAAAAGGATCGAAAAACCTCATTCATGTGGGATACAAATTATTAGACACTTTTTCGAGAAGGGGAAGGGAATAAACATGTATGTATATAGATAGACATGAATATAAAATGATTTTTATTCCATATGATGTTTTCCAAAAAGGGGAAGGTAAGTCAGTATGCTTATCGATGAATTTTATAATTCAAAGATCTGGATTGATTGATCGATATCGCGAGCGAAGCGAGCACGCCGGGTAGACGTTTCACAATTCGTTTCGACCCGGCGCGCATTCATGTGAAATACAAATTAGACACTTTTTCGAGAAGGGGAAGGGAATACATCTCTTCACCTCAAATTGACTGACTTCATGGGATTTCTACTAGAGAAAAAAAAATTATCATAATTCAACACATACCGCTTCCCCACCAACTGACACAGATCAAAGTGTAACTAAAATATCATTAAATACGGAGCAAGAGAATAAGAAAAAACTGACAATACCAACGCCACTGGATAAATCAATATCAGTCAATTGACGAAGTGAGAGGGAAGAACATACGCACACGCTTGCCAATAAGAAGTCAGCTGGTCGATAAAAATCACCAATTATGTAATCGGAGGGTGTGGTCATTATGGTTTTCGTACAACGTTGCCAGAGCTTTAAGAAGCCCATAACAAATTTGGAAGTGTTTTTTTTTAATATTCATAAATTGGAAAATAATGTTAATAGAAAAATCCAAGGAAACAAGCCCATTATAAAATTAACGTTCAATCATATTTTTAATATTGTTAATAATAAAAAGACCCATTTATAATTATTATCACTACATAATTAGTCCTTCAACTTTTTCATAGTTAAACGTGGCAATGTCGAATGTTTTCGACTGCATTCCTTTCACGGTTTCAGATAAACTTGCCAAAGTATACTGCCTGTCTGGTCAAAGAATACACCAGCTTGACAAGAAGCGAAGCTTCCGATCCTTTTTTTATAGGCGCATGTCCGACAGGAGCCTTTTTTATAATAAGATACTTGTCATACTTCATTTTGTCAACCAATTATATCGCCGATATTTGAAAATTTGATCATTTTCTCTGTGGTTTTAATAAGTTATCTGTCAACATCGGTCTCTCAAGGTCATAAATTTTTGTTTCCAAAACATCAAAGAGATTGCGTCGGGCTTCGCTTCTTGTTAAGCTGGTGTATTCTTTGGTCTGGTGTTTATGATGCTTTTTAATTGGTACATGTAAATTTGTCCAAGCTGAAGGATAGAAAAAAGTTAATAAACATTATATAATTAAAAGTTTTTATATTAATTATTATTCTGCATTTGATTATTCAGTTTGTTATTACCACGGAACCTTAATGTGGCTTATCTTAGCGCACCTATAAAATTACCATCTGCTAAAATTTCATTATAATTAATTGAGTGTTTCATACTATTGCAGACTAGTCTAGACTGAAGGATCATTGACACTTCTATCGATACATAGTAATTGTTATATCAGCTTTTTTGCACTTTCAATCCCAGTCAATTGGCAAACGAACACTCCCTAGTATCTAAGCAAACATTAAGGTTAAATGGTTACTCAGATATAAAGGAGACTCAACTGCAATTGTCCTATTATATAGTAAATGCTCAAACTATTTTTACTCTCGTAGGAGCTCTCACTGTTAGTGAATAGACCCCCAGTGCAAGTGTCGAGCGACTAGAAGGCTGAGGTTTAAGACGCTGTATAATTTTTATTTTTGCAAATAAACATTTGAAATTTTCTGAAAAACTTCCTTGTACACTTGGAGACTACATATGTAGAAATTGAAAATCAAAAACTTTGTCACTCAACTTTTGCAAAAGTATGCAAAAAGTCAGAAAGAGTAGTAAAAAATTTTCCGAAATTTTTCGATTGGTGGAAAATTGCTTTGGAAATTTCGGGTATATTTTACTGCCTTGCAAATGAGTTCAAAAATGTGTGATTGAATTTTTAAGAAAAAATATTGATTATTCCGTGAATGGCAGCGAGTTGAAGTTCGATATTCGCGAAAAAATTTTTTTCTAATTTTTCACTTAATTGTAGATTTTAACAATGTTCCTCCAATTTTAGAAAAAAAAAACAAACGTCATATTCGTATTCAGCACCCTAGAAAACATTAAGTAACATGGTTTTTAGCGATTAGAAGTGATCTGGTCACTTTTTCGTTT
>CAJUYI010000982.1:0-24773 GCA_910591695.1 Galerucella pusilla | reverse complement strand
AAAAAGATCAACATTACGGCCTTGGTACACAAATAACTATTTTAAGCCCTTAATCTTCCGTAGTCGACGAACCCGTTAAAAGTAACGACCGCCAAAATTAGAATAATGGTTACCAACGTCGACCGTCGACCATAAGATGTAATCTTCTTCTTACTTGACACGGGAATTCTGATATATACCGAGCAATAAAATTTCTTTAAAACCAAATTGGGCCGACAACAGATCGTGAACGTAAAAAAGAGTACGGAAATCGCGTATTTTCATTCGTAAATGGAGACAGTGCCGTGCAATAAATTTTATTTAGATGACAAATAATGTAGCTCTGAAAAAGTTTACGAGTATCAGGTTACTTTTACTAAATCAACTCAAACTGGCGCGTCTGATAGCAGGATGAGTGAAGTCTAAAACAGTCTGGAACTGCAAACGATCCATTAAGTGGCATGGTCTATGGGCTTGGTAACTTTGTTATAGTGCCAGTGATTGAAATGATATTGCTGAGAGTCTCGCAACAAAAGGAGTTTGTGGAATAAGAAATGGCACTGTCAATGTGACTTGTGACAGTACCACACATAACGATATGGTGGATAGAAATCTGCAACTATAGCGAAAAGTTATGTAGCAATTAAAATTTTATAGAATATAATGAAGCCAGAAGTATTCTTTATGTACGATCAAGAATAACAGTAAACTTGGTAGGAGATGGAGGAATTATGGAGTCATATAAATAAATAAAATACAAGTTTTATATGGCATAAAATGATTACCACTCAGGGGTGGTAAGTTGACTTACAGCCAGTCGTCAATGGCAATCGTTACCTTTTTGGTAATTGTTACTTATGTTCTTCAAAACAGTTTATTTTATTTGCTATTTTGACATATAGCAAACCTTAAATTTGTTAAATAAAATCATCAGTATCGTATTTAGCCAAATTCGAAAAAGCTATTAAATTAATAATCACCAGCTTCATTTTCTAACTGGAAATTCTTAAGAACTCTCAAAATGCTGATCATATTTTTGTATTATTTGAATGAATATAACAATAAAATTAATATTCACTTTTCATAAATAATAATTGACCGTGAACAACAAAGTACAGACCTGACGAGAACTGTCAGTGGGGCATTAGAAAAAGACATATTGCAGCTACGAAAGGTACGTTTGTATCCTATTTTGAATGTTGTAATTTCTCCCGATTTATCAGGTCGCGCTTGTGGGTAATTTAAACATAAACTAATCAAATTTTTCAAGTCAAAGATTAGGGTTAACGTTTGTAATACATTTAAACAGTTCATTATTGTAATATTTTGAACATGATTAATCACAGACTTTCCTTTTTATCCATTTCTTCCAACGTAATGTGATAGAAGGACATTAACAATCGATTACCCACACCAAGAAGTTTATTACATGAACTCTATCACCTTTGGGCCTATTGGTGCCAAAATTATTCAGTGATTGAAGATAACCACAGGGTCAAATATACGATCCAGCATGCGTGTTTGGAAGGTTCGGTGTTATTACTTCTTCTGCTTCGATCACATTTTTTGTAATCATATCCGCAACATTATGCTTCTTTTATCTATAGCTTTTATTACCTTCTCTGGCATCGAAAATTACCTCGTAAAACTGGTTTTCAACACAAATATATATTCAAAAGAAAACAATGCAAAAATATGTTTGTTGCAATTGTCCAAGTTAACCATTCTATTGTTATACAATTATAACCTGAAAACTAACGAACAGAACAACATGGATTGAATAAAACTTTAGTAATACGTCAGTTATACTGCATTCCACCAAAGTCTTTATTTTTATGTTAATTTTATCTTGCGGAAATAATCTATTAGAAACAATTGGCAGGAAACTGTTGCATATCAAATAACGCTGTCACGAGTACAAAGTGTTCAATTTTCTAAATTTTTTTTGCTTTGTTTTGTAATACCGACATAGTTAGGAATTCATAGTAGCAGTAGGTACGTTAAAAATGAAGATTTTCTGTTTTTTATAAAATATAAGAAGCAATCAAATTTAAAATGGAATAGTTATCAGAAAAAGAAGATATTATGGACATATTGGAAGTATACACTTATTGCTGCACTTGAATCAAACAAAAATGACAAAAATTAAGTAAGGATTAAACAATAATTAAGTCAGTTGTCCCACACAAAGCACTTGTTAGTTTCCAGCAGATAAAATAGAACCAATAAACACCTTTTTCTTCAAATTTTGATAACGACAATATTTGTTTTCTCCGAATATCAAAAAATAAAATATATATACAGAAAAAGAATTATCGTGATTATTTTGGACGAAGAAAATTTATAATGAGAATTCAACGGTATAACTTTAAAACAACGAAAATATGAATTTTTGAAAAAATAAGTAATTTTCCAGTTTTTCAGAATTTTGTTCGCTCCTCACTATCCAATCAATTCTCTGAAAAATGAGTTGTATTCCTTCATTCATTATTAGTCGAGCGGATAAAGCAAAAAAGTTCGGAATTTTTTCCCTAAAGACGGATCGGAATGCGGTTAATTGCATTCGCTTCGGAAAATTATTTGTAAAAAATGTACCTACTTGTTCCCATTACAAATCGGGAATTGCATCGCTGCAGTCAAAAATCCATGCCAAAAATGCATCTTTTGGGAGGCCTTTTGGAGAACTGGCTCAAATCGGGTACCCGGGGGTTTTCGAGGTCACTGATCACGATTATGATGTTGAAATTGACCCCCCGGACACCTGGGGCTCAGGAACGCCGATGAATCTCCGTTTTCGACGTGAAATTGTGATTTCGCGTCTCAAAAAATACGCATCCAATAATTTCTGGGCTGTTCTTGTCGATATTGTCAAGAAAGTTCTCGGGGATGACGTCCAGGTCGAGGTTCGGGTGCACCAGGTGTCTGGGGGGGTTCGTCGATGCCGTATTTGAATTCATCCATCCGAAAAACCCCCGGGCGCCGACTTTCCCTCCTTCCTAGAAATTCGGGAGAGCCCCACGGAGAAGACGTTCGAGGCCAGGGTACAGCGCACCAGGTGTTCAGAGGGACGTTTCCCACGCAAAATTCTGATGAGGCGGCCCCAAAAACCCCTTATAACGATTTTCGGTTCACCTTTTTCGATTTTGTTTGGAAAACCCTCGGAGACGATGTTCAAGCGCAGGTTGCGGTGCACCAGGTGGTGGGAATGTCGTTTTCGACGTGAAATCGTGATTTCGCGCCTCAAAAAACATGCCTCCAATAATTTCCGGGCTGTTGTTGTCGATATTGTCAAGAAAGTTCTCGGGGATGATGTCCAGGTCGAGGTTCGGGGGCCCCAGCTGTCCGGGGGGTGTTTGCCGATGCCATATTTGAATTCAGCCACCCGAAAAACCCCGGGCGCAGAGTTTTTTTCGTTCCCCTCGTGATTTCTTGGAGAGTCCCACGGAGACGAGGTTCATCGGCGTTCCTGAGCCACAGGTGTCCGGGGGGTCAATTTCAACATCATAATCGTGATCAGCGACCTCGAAAACCCACGAGTACCCGATTTGAGCCAGTTCTGACTCTTATTTACAGAGTTTTTACATTCTCCAAAATGCCTCCCAAAAGATGCATTTTTGGCATGCATTTTTGACTGCAGCGATGCAATTCCCGATTTGTAATGGGAACAAAGTACGTACATTTTTTACAAATAATTTTCCGAAGCGAATGCAAACACACCGCATTGCGATCCGTCTTTAGGAAAAAAATTCCGAACTTTGAGCCTTTTTTGTGCATTATCCGCTCGACTATATCAACAATTCATCTTTTGACTTGATAAGCTTTCGAGTTATTAACAAAAAACTAAAAAAAAGGACGTTTTTGTGGTTCTAACTGTTAATAACAATTTTGTGAACATTTGCGAGTAGTATCAGGTATATAATAATAATAATAATAAATGCTTTTATTGGCCAAACTACTACTACGTAATGTCTTTTACATGATGGCACAGTCTGTTGTCTACTAAGACTCTTGTTAAAACCACTATTTTGATATTTTACTGCTAACTAATAATTATAAAATTAGTAAAACCGCAAGAGATGAATTCGGGACGAAGTCAAAGTTAAAACTCTTCTATGCATCATTCAAATAGTCTTCCATCCATAAATGCAAAATAAATAATTTTGATTTAATAATTTCTTTTGAATAATTGATGATTCATCGTTTATTACGGGTTCGCATACCTTATTCTCTGTACTAGGATACGGTTCCTGCAATTAAAACGCCTACATTGGAGCATCTTACCTATGCAACCAGCCTTTCTCAAAACCGGATCCGCCCTCTACATCGATGAATCATTAATGTTAACATTAAACTATAATTTTTTTTCTCGGTATAATAACGGCATAGCTCATAACAGTATATTATGGTCTTCTTCAAATATTACGCTAGAAATTACATTCCAAAAAATTGGCAAAAACTTTCCTGGCGTGAGAGAGTATAATACCTATAACGCACCTTTTTTATTTATGAATTATGTGGGGTGGATAGTATTTATTGGAATACTCTGTATTACAGAATAAACATTGGTGAAAAAAACAGTTAATACTTCCTAACATAAATCCAATATTTGTGAAGTTTTAACAGTTAGTTTAATTAAAAAGTTTTCCAATTGTACAGAAAACTGAAGCAGTGTACAGTATTATAAAAAAAAATTAAGCAGTCGTAAAATCGCTTCAAAATGGCAAATCATCGACCGTAATATTGAAAATTGTTCAATTAGCAAAGTGTGTTTCGCACATTTATGTTACCACTCTGTAAATTCTAAATGCATGTTGCAATTTTTTGTATCCGGCATCAGTGAAGTGAGTCGAAACGCTTTCCGTAGTGAAGACTTATATAATGAGAAACCTTACAACTTAATGGGAATTCTAACACTTTTTTCAAAGGGATCTGCTGCCGATTACTACAGTAATGCGTATACCTGGTGGCTCATTCGACCTAAAAACAAACATACCAAAAAATTGTTTATTTGCCGATTTTTTTTGTTGAAAGGTTTTTATGGGTCTGAAATATTTAGTAATTTGGACCAACTCAATGTTCCTCGTTATTTTTTTGTTACTCACTATTTTGCAGATATTCAAGATGCAATAGTCCACTTTTACGATAAATTCAGTAAAATGTCTATTTTAAATGGCCATTGCATCAATCATACAAAAAAATTTATGTTTTTTGGGTAAAAATCAAAATTTTCAAGCCCAATATCTCGGAAGGGGTGCATCTCATGAAAAACTGAGAGACAACTATCCGTTTCATAAACCGACAATTTTTCCAATAGATGTAGATTTCCCCTTCTAAGGCCCACACATCCAATGTATTATCGTATTTGACACACACTCCTTAAGATAATTCAATTTACTATAAGTTGCTGCCATTATTTTTGAGTTAGTTAGCCTACTATTTTTTGAAAGAGAAAAACTTTAGCTTCTTTGCAATACGTCACTCTACCTAGGTTAATATTTCATGCTAGACGCTGTCGTCAAAAACAATTTGGCTTTTGTTCCAAGATATTATGATATTATGCAGAATAACGTCTCATTCACCGTCTGGAATTTTATAATTTTCCCTTTATCTGTTTCAAAGATACGAGAATTTTCAGCAACGCCTCATTGAAATTACGCAAATTGGTCTCAAATGTTTTGTTTGTAGTACTTACGTACGTATTTACCATTTAACTTTTTAATTTAGAAGATAGCTAAATTTATGAGATTAGTGTTAAAGTTAAAAGTGAGCGAGTGGGAACTGACCATGTTAGATGACGCTGAATCACTTATACCTCATTTAAAAACCAGGAGGAGTGATTTGAATTTAAGTTGGCAATTCTGTAGACCTCTGGTCAGATTCAGCCCAGTTTCACACAACACTTTTTAATATTGACATCAGCTGATAGTTTTCATTTTTGATAGTTCTGACAGATAAATAAGTAAATATTGGATGAAAAACCAAAAATATTCTTAAGCAGTGGGTACATTATTACTTTACATTTTTTTAAGTAGTAAAGTCGGTTTAGCGAGTATTAAGGGAATACTGAAGTAGAGGAACATTATATAGTGCAGAAAATATTGGTGGAATACCAGGACTTTTGAAAAATTGTGATGAGTGAATAAAAAATGTCGTTCGAAGAACAAAAATGTTATCTGTGATGGACAAAATTTTGCAAGCCTCAAAGAAACGTTCAGACTTTCTTGAAACAAATTAAATTTATCTGTGTCACCTTTTGACGAGTCAAATGTAGGTACTATTTATTTGTTATATACATATTTGGGAAGATATCGTCAAAGTTCATCGGAAGAACATGCCATGATATAAAACAATATAGAAAATAATGGGTTTGGTAGAAAATACATTATTGGTTTTTGAAGTTAAAAAGAAGGAAGAAGGTATCTCAGAAGTATTTGAAAAGTGGTTTATTACACTTAATCCGGCAACATAATGATAACTGTTGGAAATGTTTAAATTACTACTGCATATTGCTCTACAATGCTATTAATTTTGTAGTATTGTTATTGCCAGAACATATTATCAATTGTCATATTCTTTTCAATTTAATTGTAATAAATATAATTAAAGTAACTTGACTATCTGTAATTCTCCACCATCAACAATGACCATAATTTGTTTGTTGTCGATGTGAATCTGAATCTTCTTATGTTTGATTAAAAAACGAAACAGGAAAAAGTCTTACATTTTGTTTAATGCGTAGGTACATCTGAAAAATATACTGCAGATCAGAGGAGAAATCGACTTATGACTAATGTCTTTGCTATCAAGGCATATTTAATATATTTGGAACACGACTGTTGACTACGTTTTCGGAACACACCCTTTAGTAACTAATCTGGTAACTTTTAGTGGTGTGAATGAGGCTTTTCAAATTACTCCTCCTAGTTTTTAAATGAACTTTAGTTACCAACAAACAACATTGTTTACAGACCACGCTTTATTAAAATTTCTTGCGGTGTTGACGTTTATCTCAAATAGTAGAGGAAAGTCACCAAATATGGAATAGTATCCTAATAAGGAATGCCTTCATTTCTCTTAGACTATAAGTATGAAACGCAACACTCGACCATCTTCTGTTTCATTCGGTCTGGATCAAAAACACAAGTACCTACGTCAGTTTCTTACGTCCAGTTTAAAATAATTATTCACATTTTAACTTTGCCACCGTCTATCTCGTTCATGAACAAAATTATATTGAAGCAAGTTTCTTCTGATCGTAATTTCAGTGTGGACCATCCTATAGAAATATTACTGTTTAAATTGTTCTTAGGTTCCAGTAACGTAATGTATTGCTGCAATGTAATAGTTCACACAAACCAATAAAATAAACTAATATATAATTATAATAATCTTGAACACCTTGGTCGTTGAACTTGTTCTATGAAAAATAAAAACAGTTGCAGTCGATCTTTTTGGCGTGGTGCCCATGTAATTTCCTGTTTGCTAACGTTTTAAACGTGACAAAATTTATAGATGTTCCGCAGCGATTGAATCTCGCATTAGTACTGCCCATATTTGAAGTTAAATAGCCTTTTAGCACTGTAGGGTGTAACTGTGTCAATGTATTTTATGAGTGTAAGTGTCGTGGTTAAATTGATTGTTGTGTTAGGTTACGGAAAATTATTTAACTGGGAGTTGTTTTGTATAAAACAAGGATTTTAAGTCAAATTTTATTTCCTGAAACTTCATCTCGAAAAAAAAGTTTTGACATGAAATAAAGTAACGGTTGCTAATTTCTCTCCCGTGTAATGTAACAGGAGATTTGAAAAAATACCCGTGGTTAGTCCTTCCTGCATGAAAATTACAGAATTTCATGCTACTAGCTCAGCTGAAATAAAAAATAAAATAAAACTCAATTTTAGTCATCACCTTTTCAGGGTGATAACATCTCGGTAGAGGGTGGGCTGATGAATTTTTTTTTATAAGAAAGACCCATCTTAATTACATACGAGCATTCACCTCCTGAATTTTGTCGCATGAATTTAGAAACACCCTGTATGTAGTCCTAGGCCAAAAAACTTATTTTTCAGACGCTATTAACTGTTTTGTCCACGACCACCTAATAATAAGTCAATATTTTACCTCCTAACTAAAGGTATATGGTACCCATATATCAACTGTCGTGGATTATGGTTCATAATACACTGTAGTGTATTATGGTTCATAATTCACGACTAGAGATGGGGGTACAATATGGAATAAACTATTAAATCTGTGTATTTTTTTCAGGAAATTTGTTTCCGACATATATCGTATCTATAAAATATTGTAATTTTTAGTATTGATACTTTTCATAACGATATTTTCTAATATTAAGTATTTTAAAACAATATATTTATAACGGTACGTTGTATTGATACTTTCTACAGTATCGCCCATCTCTATATATGTCAAATTATTTGAAGTAGCTGCCACAACATTTTGAGGTTAGTAATATGCCAAATCGCTACTGACTTTTATTTATTAATAAATAAATAAAGTGTCGTGGACAAAGTATAGTATTCTACTCGCAATTTATGGCCATAATGGCTATCATAAATTGCTCGTTTAATAATATACTATATTTCAAATTTTCCGATAACAGCTAAATTTCCTGCCGCAAAGGTAGACTCATAATTCATTTTCTAGGTCTCCAGTTTCTGTATTTAATACTTGCTCCATCCTAAAAGAATTGCTAACGTTCAACGTAACCGAAACCTTTTTACACGAAGATGTAAAGTATAAATTCTACTCAACCGTTTTAAAAATGATAAAACTCTGTTTTACTTACTACAATCTCGACGTTATTTTCAATTACATTGCACGCTTTCTGATAGTACACGTACACATTTGTTAACATTTTGCTTGAGGCGGATTTCGCACTCTGCACGTTCGTTTTAACATTAGTGCCTCTGTTGTCGTTCTCAGATGCCAACAGGATTGTCCATTCAGGATTATATCCTTTTATTTCAATCGCTTGAAGGCTCTTTTTGATGAGTCAATCGAAGTACGGAGCTGCTAACGGGGTAGTTCAGAAAAGAAAGGACTGGGGATTAATTTGACAGAAGCTGGGAGATAAGTGGGATATAAAGGATTTGTTTTCTACGAAGTTTCAACGCTATAATTTAAAAAGCGACGAATATATGAAATTTGTGGAAGAATTACGAATTTTCCAGCTCTTAAATATACTGAAAAATGCGTTGTATTCGTATTATTATTATCTACACTTAATATTTTGACACCATCACGATTACTTAATAAACTTGGTTTTTAACAAAAATTCAATAGATGATAATAACGATCACAATATTTTAAAGGGCGGGAAGTGATCGATGAGAGCGGGAAAATATCGATGAGGGCGGGAAAATATCGATGAGGGCGGGAAATGATCGGTGAGGGCGCACCTTAGTCCGCTATTCCTGGGATAAAGAGACGAATACACAGCCTCATAGGACTGTCTGGTTCACAGATGGCTCATGCTCTGGTGACAGAGCAGGGGCTGGAATTTACTCCAGAAATCCAAGAACACAGGTTTGTGTACCATTGGGTGAGGGTGTGTCTGCATATCAGGTCGAGATATATGCTATCTTGGAATGTGCGCAGATAAACCTAGACAGAGGTTATGTGGATCGACGCATAACCATATACACCGACAGTCAGGCAGCAATTAAAGCCCTGAGTGATATACCATCAATTCAGGACTTGCTGAAGAATGTCGAGAACGACTTGCTGATCTTGCAGTGGAATGCAGTGCGGCTAGAATGGATTCCGGCCCACTCTGGTTTTGAAGGCAACGAAATGGCGGATGCACTGGCTGCGGAAGCGGCGGCAGCTCCTTTCTGCGGCCCGGGCCCGACCCTCGGCCTAACAAAACAAACAATACGGAAGGAGACGAGGAAGTGGCTGAGGAACCAGCAGGGGCAGGAACACGCTGGGGCAGCTATTGAACTATCAAGGAGTAGATTGAGGAAGATAGCAGGACTCCTAACAGGGCACTGCTGTGTGAGGAAGCACCTCTACAACCTAGGAGTAGAGGAAAGTTCCCTATGTAGGGGTTGCTGCATTATTGACGAAACGTCAGTACATGTTCTCTTAGAGTGTCCACACTGGGCTGTATTACGCAGGCGAATCTTCGGAGTCCCTGCATGGCCCTTGGAGACACAAGCAGGCATCCACTGTAAAAGGTTGTGGCCTTTATTGAAGGGCTCGGTTTCATGGATGTAGCAGGAATGGCACAATGAGCCCGCCAGTGGCCTGAGTGCCGGAACCATGACTTTAGTTTGGCTAGGTCAAGGCTCGCCTACACATTCTGTAGAAGTAGTAGTAGTACGCTATTGAAAATGTTTACCGCAAACGTCATTAAAAAATCTAATGATGTAAAATCAGGTAATCGCACTGGCCATTCTATCGATCCTCGCCTTATCATCCACGAATTGGGAAATATTACATCGAGGTGTCGGGCACTGCTTTGGTAATGTGGTGGTGCTCCATCCTGCTTAGACTTATCGTATTCCTGGATCAAAATATAAAGTTGCTAAGCTTGGAATGACATCATTTAAAAGTAGTGCTAAATAATGATCGCCATTCAAATTACCCTCAATGAAAAAGGAAAAAATGATATGATTTCCAGCAGTCCCTGTCCAAACATTAACCTTTTGAGAGTATTTTTTTTCAGCAATGGGAATGCCCCAAACTAAAAGATTAATCAGCATTTTTGCTTTAACTCAAGTTCCTAAAAAGTTTGTAATCTAGATGTCACCTGTGGTCCATCCTAGTTTTTAACGTAAGCTCACTTCTTTGTTGTGGCTACACAGCACAGCACTGACTCTGCTTTACTTACACTTAACACTTACACAAGCTCAAACGGTTTAGTTCTTTTGAGCCTTCGCATCTGTGGTTGATTGTCTAGAAGTTGGAGCACTTCAAGGTTGGGATGTTTATGGAGCCTCTCTTCATGTCTCCTTTCTTGATTTCATCCGGGATAGATTTGACTTGGAGGTCTCTATGAAGATCGTTGTTCCGAATATACCAAGGAGTATCTGCAATATTCCTTAATATTCGGTTTTGGAACGTTTCTAGGCATCTATAATTGGTTTTTTTGGTACAACCCCATAGTTGCAGGCCATAAGTCCACACCGGTTTCAGAACCTGTTTGTAAATTAATAATTTGTTCTGAGTGGAAAGCTGCGAGTGCCTACCTATCAACCAATATACATATTTTTATATTTTATCTTCCACTGTTCCGTTTTTTTCTTAACATGTTCCTTCCACTTCAGTTTGATGTCCAGATTTAAACCGAGATATTTAGCTGTTTTCTTATTAGGAACAATACTGTTATTTAGGTTGATTGGAAGGTAAGTTATACTTTTGTTGGTAAAGTTTATATGGACTGATTTGTCTTCATTAAATTTTATACGCCATTTTTTAGACCAGTGTTCTATATCATTGACTGCATTTTGTAGATTGGCCGTTGTTTCTTCTATAGTTACTCCTGTGTCATCAGCAAATGTGGCTAATATTATGTTTTCTCTCTCCGGAATGTCAGATGTATACAAAAGATATAGTACCGGCCCAAGAACACTGCCTTGTGAGACCCCTGCGTTTATTGGTTTCAGCTCAGAGTACTCATTTTCCATTTTAACTCTAAATGTTCGCTGGTATAGGTATGACTGCAAAATTTCAACCAGTTGCAGAGGAAATATTTTCTTCAGCTTCCTTATCAGGCCTTGGTGCCATACTTTATCGAACGCTTCAGCTATATCCAGAAATATAGCTGAGCAAATTTTATTTTCTTCCAATGATTTCTCTATTTCAGTTATTATCCGATGCATCTGATTTATAGTGGAATGTTTATCGCGAAATCCAAATTGGTGTGATGGGATAATGTTTTTTTGTACAATTATATAGCTCATTCTTCGTAACAACAATTTCTCAAATATCTTTAAGATCACGGGTAGTAAGGAAATTGGCCAGTATGACGTTAATTCATTGGTAGATTTTCCTACTTTAGGTATCATTATTACCTCCGCAGTTTTCCAGAGGATGGGAACATACCTGAGCCTAAATGATGCATTAATTAGAGTAGTAAGCTTTACTAAAGCCTTCCTGGGTAATTTTTTTAATATCTCACCACTGATCAAGTCAAAGCTAGTATTGAGTGTTTTTTTCACTCATCCAGTGAGGATTTTCCTTTGACCAGTAGCATTTTCACGTTAAAGAATGTCAATTTATAATTTACATTTTGAAGTGTTTCGGGATTTTGTATAAATATGTATAGTAACAAAGTGGCTTTTACACACTGTATTTATTACACAGTGTGAACACACTTGACTTTCGAACAGCAAAAAGCTTCTCGATAGATTCCCTACAATAAAGCAAGTAAAAAAGACAAACGCATCGAGGGTTCTCTCCCCCAACCACAATCTCCAAAAAGGAAAAAACCAAACCATCCCCTTACAACTGCATTTACTCGTCGAGGGGTGGCATCATTGGAATTGACGGCTCTATTACAGTCACTGCCCCGTATATAAATCGCACATGAATAAGTTCTTCCTCATTAGTGGGGTTTAATGACTTCTCTATTGAGTTACCACGAATGTTATGTAGAAGAGAAGCGAGTTGATGAAGCGCCACGACATTAATTTTGAGGTTATGAATCCTTTCTAGTGTAATAAGGCTAAATCTACATATATAACGCTCAAAGAAATAGAGGGTACATGCATGATCAGTGTAATTTTATTTAGAAACGGATTATACATAGAAACGACTATCTGAGTATACAATGTATTTTTTCAACACTTGCAGCATGTTACCACATTGTTATATGATATAGGGTGTCACACGTAATCTATAGATAATAAATGTGATTTTTTGTTCATCTCACCTAATTTATCTTTTTTTATTTGACAATAATGCACATGAAGAAGTCAAGGAAGCATTGAATAGAATTGGTGTAGACAGCACAACATCCAAATTAATTTTGGAGCTGGCCCATCACTAAAGTAGCAGAAACAAATACATTGTCTCCACATGTACAAAAAAAGGATATCCACAGGGAGGAGTGGCATACCCATTAGTGTGGAGCCTGACGGTTGACGAGCACCTGTGTGGTTTGACTGACCTTGGAACATCCTGCTAAGGATATGCCGATGATATTGTTATAACAGCAAGTGGAAAATTCGAAAACACCCTTTTTTCAAGACCGACCAGAAAATATACACATTCTGGACCATTTTTCGTCCAGAAAATAACGTTTTGCCGATCAAGACCGAAAAATGGACGCCAGGGCCCGGAAAAAGCTTTTTTCTACGACCGTGTGTTTTAACCTATTTTCCCGCACGCATTTTAGTTTTGAAAGTGTCACTTTCCCGCACTAGTGCGGGAAAGTAAAATCATGCAAATTTTGACCTTATTAGATAGTTTTTTACTACGTAAGTCATTTTTACAACAGGTGAAAAAATATTTACGAAATATGTATATCAAATAAAATTATTTCATCTACAAATTTCTTAAAACCGTGATCGTAATCTTTATGCGACCTGCAACCGATGCTATCCTCATCGACGTCATCCACTCACCAATTAACACCAAATAACTCCACTGGACTGGCAATTTCAAGTGATTTACAAAACGCAACAAATTGTGTTTTAAATATTGATATTTATAATAATTAGTAGTTTTTAGTTAAAGCTTTGTATATGTATGTTGAAATGAGATAATTTTGGAAAAATGGGTTGATATATTTTTTGCATATACGGTCGTAGAAAAAATAATGTTTCTAACTCGTGCGTAAAGTGTCTTTCCCGCCCTTGACCGTTTGTCCGTACTCCGCTCCGCGTCGTTCGGGTCAACTGCAGTCGCGTGCGGGAAAGTATCACTTTCCGCACTAGTTAGGAAATAGTTATTTTCCTAATATGTGCGGAAAGTGATACTTTCAAAGCCAAAATGCGTGCGGGAAAGTGGGTTAAAACGCACGGTCGTAGAAAAATAACTATTTCCGGTCCCTGGCGTCCATTTTGTTTTCATTTTTCCAATCGCTCTTCTATAATACAATCTACCTTGATTTCGTTACTATGGTAACGACGTTTCGATATATTGTCGAGTGATGACAGTTCGTTGATTTTTAATTTGTCGTTTATGTACGTCACGCAACCGAAAATTTGTGTTTTTCAGGACTCACCAAGCTTCCAGGAATCTTCCTGGAATCTGCTTGTCTCGACCTGAAAAACACTACTTTCCGGTCTTGTAACGTGAATTACTATTGTGACATCCTACAGAAGGGTCTGAAGTGTACAAAAAGCTGGTGTAGGCAATTGGTACTTAACATCAACCCCACCAAATCCATCTTGGTAGCTTGCACTAAGAAAAGAAAACTCAACCTCAAAACTATTAAACTTTATGGACGCAAGGTTGAATGGTGACAAGAAGTCAATTATCTAGGTAAAAAAGTAAACAAAATACCATTATTTCTATAGTTTAAAATCACTAATATCAAGTGCAGCGAATTAACGAACCCTATCGACTACGACTACATCCAAAAATTTCACAAAGCATGGGTTGTGTTTTACTTTGAACAAATGTGCAATTGATGAAAAAACAATACTTATACACCACAGCGTTCACAAACGCAACTCGAGAAGCGTTTACCCCGTCATCTGACTGTCGACATTCTTCAGGCTAGAACTTTTCAGATCCTCTTTCAGATATCAAATTAGCCATGTCTGTAACGGACTTGCTACAGATCTTAAAAGTTATAAAATTAATAAGTTTAAAATTTTGCTAAATATCTTTTCACTACTCAAATCTGAACACTCTGTTGATTACTTTATTTTAAAAATTAAAAACGTTTCAAGCTATAAATCCTAAACCCAGTCTAGATACCAACTTTTGAATTTTTGAATTTTTGTATTTTTTTTTATTTTTATTATTTTCTTTATCAATTTAAGCATGTACACTCCTTAAGGTTAAGTGGTAGAGCGACTTTTATGGTGCTTAATGCCTCATAAAAGCTGAACTTCGCCTTTTATTTTCAATTAGTAAATTTGTTTTTACATTTATTCTATTGTAAAACATTTATATTTTGAAAATAATAAAGACAATTATTGTTATTATTATTATTAAGTACTCTGTCCTTACCTAATCCATAGATTATAGTCTAAGAGCTGGCTACAGAAAAAACAATGTATAAGGTACATGATATTTGACTAGCTGGATAAGTTCGATTAAAGTTCTCAAACACTAAGCACCCAGTCTGTCTGCGTGGTTAGGAAGATTAATCGGCTATTACGAGCCGATCAAAATCGATAATTTTTGACAGAAAAAAAATGATAAGACTCACGGATAAAAGTTGTGTCAATATGTAGGATTTGTTGTTAGGAAATGTGTAAATTATTGGCAGACATTTTCATGGAAGTAAAATGGTCGGCAGACGGCAACAAAGTGGTGTTTTTTTTGTGAAAAAAAATGATAAGCCTCATGATTAAAAGTTACGCCAAATAATTATTTAATATTAATTAAAACTAAATCCAAAATGGCAGACAAAAAAACGAATGATAACACCGAGGCAGACGCCGATGAACATCGTGGTCCCGAGCGCGCTTCACGCTTAAGACGCCGCGCTTCACCCGCTGTTTGAAGTTTTATAAATTATACAATTTTCAATGAAAACAATTTAGAGAGGTATCATTTTCTAGCTAGAAGCATGCTCTTTCTAATGGTGTAAATTAAAACATTAAAAATAATTAATATAACCATAAACAATACAAGTACAAAATATACTCTTTAAATCTAAATTAGTCAAATTCAACTGATTCTCTGTTGCTGACTTTTAGCTTTGAAAATTAGTGAATATTCACTAATTTAATAGTTAAATAATAAAAAAACAAAAACTTATAGTCCAAATTATATGACTATTTGAAAAAGTGAAATTTCTACTTAAGAATAGTTAAATTTATCCTGGAAAATAGTGGAATATTCACTTTTTAATGGTTGAATGATATTAAATTATGGTAAAACTTAGAATTAAACTGAATTGCAGTTGAATAATTTACTAATTTTTTTTCGAATATCGTACATATACAACGCAGGTATGAAAAACCTTCCAAATATATACTTGAGTACGAGTTTGAGATTCATTTATAAATACGGGCATTGAGACGCGACGTAATGTATTGTAACTTGTTTTTATCTCAAAAAGAAACGCAAACTTTGTCGATCCTTTTTATATTGATTCAACGTAAATTATTAGGTAGTAATCTATACAGGGTGTTAAAACTATCTGTATATGGCAAAATACTTATAGTAATATCATGAAAATTCCTACGTTTCGGTTTTCGAATGCGATCTTTTCAACTAAAATATTTTCAATGATGGCAGACTTCCGATTCTACCGGAAGTCGACTCTAACTTTGTTATTTTAAACGGAACACCCTGTATATTAATACATTTTTAAAATCTACGTAAAATTTCAGTATACTTTTACCTAAAATTTTTTTTTCGAAAAATGCATATTTTTTGAGTTATTAATTTTTTTGTAAGAAATTTGACGGTTGCAGACCCTCACAAATTATTTTTTTCAGTGAATACCCTTGAAGATATGAAAATGGTTTCTGTTCGGTTGCTTTGAGCAAGGCCAGAACTATTTGAATCTATGTTGAAAAATTTAACTTCATAAATATCAAATTTTTTTTTTTTAATAGAACCACCCGGTTTTTTATATTTTAATGCATTCAGGGGTGAAAAATAAGGCAAATTCATGTATACTTTCCTATACCAAAACCTTACCGTTATCCAGGGTTATGCAGGGTATCTCGTAAACTAGAGGAGATAGAAGAAAAGCTAATAAAATAAATATTTTAATTATCTACATGTCTGAGCATTTCGTATGATTATTATATTTTATACTCAAATTGTTCATGGTTATTAATTATTTTTAATGTTTTAATTTACACCATTAGAAAGAGCATGCTTTTAGCTAGAAAATGATCCCTCTCTTAATTGTTTTCATTGAAAATTGAATAATTTATAAAACCTCGAACAGCGGGAGAAGCGCGGCGTCTTAAGCGTGAAGCGCGCTCGGGACCACGATGTTCATCGGCGTCTGCCTCGGTGTTATCATTCGTTTTTTTGTCTGCCATTTTAGATTTAGTTTTAATTAATGTTAAATAATTATTTGGCGTAACTTTTAATCATGAGGCTTATCATTTTTTTTTCACAAAAAAAACACCACTTTGTTGCCGTCTGCCGACCATTTTACTTCCATGGAAATGTCTGCCAATAATTTACACATTTCCTAACAACAAATCCTACATATCGACACAACTTTTATCCGTGAGTCTTATCATTTTTTTTCTGTCAAAAATTATCGATTTTGATCGGCTATTACGTACTTAATCTTCCTAACCACGCAGACAGACTGGGTGCTTAGTGTTTGAGAACTTTAATCGAACTTATCCAGCTAGTCAAATATCATGTACCTTATACATTGTTTTTTCTGTAGCCAGCTCTCCGTCTATTATGACCGCACTTATGTCAACAGTCATTTTTGGTTGAGCGCGAATTTCAAACTAATTTTTATTCAAATAATATCTTGATATGTAATTTCAAGCAGCAAATATAAAGACAATCTCCTGGGTACACAAAATTAAGTTGCACAAATTTTTGTTGAATTATTATCCCTGGATACTTAAAATATTTGAATTTGTCCATTATTGACCTAGGTTAATAATGGAAAAAATATTAAACACTCATAGAGAAATTCAACTTCTCAGTTGGCTAGAACATGCAATAATTGACAACTTCACAGCTAGTAGGGGGAAAAATATATCTAGCTTTAAGCAATTTCGAAAAATAAGAAAATTTCAACTTACACCCAATAATTATTTTTTTCAATAAGCTGAACGAATTACACAAAATAAATAACTTTTAACAGTATTTAACCGTAATGGTGTTGAAATCACTGAAGCGTATAGTTCATCTACTCGAGACACAATTCAAGGTCTTACCACTTATCTTGTGCTCCTTGTTTTTCTGGTAAATAATTTGTTAAGTAATGTATTTGATTCATAACGAACTCATTTAAGAAAAAATGGAAGATGGCAGCATAATTCCTAGGATATAATTTTTTTGTCAAAACAAACTTTTGTGACGTTTCCAAACCATAGTTTTTACCTTACTTTACTTCAAGAAAACTGTCAATTTGTCAATACAAAGTTGGTATAAAAGTCTCATATTTAATTAATATAAGTACTTATTTGTCCACGACTATTTGATAAGGAGGAGCCTATAGGAGGAATTTTATTGGATAAAGGTAAACCAAGTTAGATGGACTTAAAACGTTAAAATCACATCTATTGTCTATAAATTGGAGAGTTTTTGTACACCCTGTAAGCTCGACTATTATATTTGAACCAAATAAAATTTCAAGAATGTATATTTTCAACAAGAGAAATTTTTGTAATGCTCTACTTGCATAATTAGAAAAAAAAAAAGCATCATCATCAAAAGCATTATCATCATTATTAATTAAATTACTTACTACCAATAAAATTTAATGTTTCAATTCATTTCACCAATAAATTGGTAATTATTATAATTTGTTACAATGGGTGGATTCAATTTAATTGATCAAATTATGTGTAGCAGCAATTAATAAAGATTACAGTAACAATTATTTACAAGAGATGTGCAATAAATTGAATAAAGTTCATCTCTGTCTCAAAGTGTGGAAGGAGTACAACTAGATTCAATAATTATGCACAGTTTTGGTGTAAAAAGATGGGCGTAAAATTAATAATTATCGAGCTAAATTTCAAGATCGTAAGAAAATTTAGGTGAAAAAATTGAGTTTGAAGTTTTACTTGCTCATTCTCTTGTTTAAGATCGACTAAAAATATTTTGCAAATTGTTAAGAAAGTTGTTTTGCTCGATAATATAATTTTGGTTGTGTGGTAATTAGCCCGTAAATAGCAAGTAAACAATTATTAAACAAATTGATTAAGTAGAGAAATAACTGATCAATTTTCACCAAAAGGTAGGGTTTTTTTGACCGCTGATTACGATTCCCGACGACTAGAAAAAATGAAAAACCACATTGACAAATGGAGAACTGCGGGTTTTCACAATTTTCAAGGAAGTTATTTTTTTCTGCAACTTTCTTTTAGCAAATGATATTCAGATTTTAAGCGAATAATTAAAAAGCTTTGAATAATTGCTACAAACTCAATTACATTAGAAAAACCAGTTTGGAATACCTCAGATTAAAACAGGTAGTTTAAGGGCAATTAAGCTAAATGGTGAATTCAAAATGGTAGATATTATTTCGGTTAAAACGTATCATAAAAAAATGAAAATTATTGAGAAAAACAGAATTTTGTTTTAAAAAAATAATATACATCGTCTCTTTGATGTAATGTTTCATTGAAAACCTGAAATTTTAAACCTATTATCTTAAACAACCAATGAGGGAAATGTAGTAAGAACAAAGAGCTATAACAAGAACCGCACCGACCACCACCCGTCATTCTGCGGAGCTTCCACCACCGGAGCTCCGTAAGAAAAGAAATCGAACGAAGAAACATAAAGACGAGGTTCATAACAATCCGAGAAAGACTCGGAGTGAAAATACCCTGCAACGGGCCAGAGGACTACAGGAACCTCACAAGGTACCTGAGAGAAGAGAGAAAAGAAGTGGAGTGGTATACGTATATGCCACAAGAAGACAGGATGACAAGGATCGTCATCCGAGGACTAACGCACTGCGAGGACACCAAGGAGATCAAGGAAGAAATCGAGAGACAAGGGGTAAGTATAAAACGACTAACCCAAATACATTCCAGATTCGGAGAGAGAAGACCGCTACCCATCTACCTGGTGGAGCTGGAGCCTGAAGAAAAAGAAAAAATCCGGAAAATCCAACACATCCAGAACGTGAGGATCAGGTGGGAAGAACAAACAACTGCCAAGGCTTCCATCACGGACAGACGACGTGTAACGTAAACACGAAATGAGTGAAGTGCGGAGGACCACACCGATCCAACGACTGCCCACGACCGAAGACCAAGCCGGCCACCTGCGCAAACTGCTAGGGAGAACACCCGGCAAACTACAAAGAATGCCCAAAAGCCCCAAACAACCAGAAGACAAAGACAACAGCAACAGCAGTAAAGAAGACAGGAGTCAGCTACGCCCAAGCCACAGCTAACAAGAAAACAACGACGACAACAACGATACAACAGATCCTCGAACAGGTGACGAAGCTATTAGCTCAGCTAATGGCTTAAAGTCGCTTGTAAGAGATCGGAAGCAAAGAAGACACACTCTATAAGAGTGTTTTCAGCCGAAATTTGCCGGCTGAGGACGCACTTTGTAGAGGCAGCGCGAACACACACAACGGAAGACCGCCGAAGAAAAAACCACCGAGGTTACACGGCCAAAGAGAAGACAGCTCGCCCCCAGCTGCTAGCCCTTTTAGCTAGGTACGAGCTGTATGCCGAAACGCGAACTACGATGATGAGACCCATCGGATAAGATGGGGGGAAGTGGTTGAAGTCCTCCCCGGAGATGTACCTCGCTTAGAGAGGAACATCCTGGGTGGGACGGGCTCATCTAGGTTGTGTGTGTTTATGTTAAAACAGGTAGTTTAAGGGCAATTAAGCTAAATGGTATTATTTCGGTTAAAACGTATGAAAATGAATGAAAACGAAAATTATTGGGAGAATAAGAATTTTGTTATCAAAAAATAACATACAACGTCTCTTCGATATAATGTTTCACTGAAAACCTGAAATTTTAAGTCTATTATCTTAAACAACCAGGAAGGAATATGTCTATAAATAAAAATTCACTTATTTTTTAAATTTAAAGCTTAATCTTAAAGTAATTTCCATTTCTGCTCACCCAATTTTATGTATTGTGCTAATACTTATCAAGTTTCAATCAATTAACAAAAATACAAATTCTACAGGGTCTTTCAGTGCAATAAACCGTTTTTCCCGATAGCGCACGCATCACAGTGACCCTTAAAAAGATTTTAAATGTTGTTATCTAGATAAATATTTTCAAGTTTAATTTAATTTAATTGTAAATTCTTGATGAAATTTCCATAAAATATCTTGTCTCGTAAATTAAAAATGAATTCCGAGGAACACTCGAGAATTTCTTTTAAAAATGTCAAAGAGGTATGTCGAGCTTTGCGGTTGGTAACCAGCACATCATGGATCTATTTTCGTTCAAAGCAAAATTGCTTTAATAAAATTTTCAGTTTGGAATTCGGTAAATTATTTTCTATTTATGTACTTCGTTTATACGGTGAGGACGTGTGAGTTGGCATGAATTCCATATTAATTTTCAATGGAAAAATATTTGATGAAATCGTTATTTTAATTTTAAAAATTTTGTTTGGTCTACTGATATTTTTCAACATGTTGAAGATTATTTTAAAAAAGTGAAAATAAAATTATTTTTATAGAAAAATAGGGTACAAGCATTAATTTTGCTATGGGTGAGAATTGACGCTTTATTTGGTCTCCTAACACCTTGCATGCCTATTTTTTCAAAAAAATATAAACTTTACTTATAAAACGACTTCAAAAAATCATAAAATTTGAAAGTCCGCCAAAACGCGCTTTACGTCATAAAGATGGCTGCCCCATGGAGTGACGTCATTTGCTTACGTTCTTATTCGTATATCACGCTCTGAGTTCTTGTGACCTAATTTGTTTCTGAAAGCTTAAAAAATGGATAAAGCCGAAAAAAACTTTGTATTCTAAGTATTGCATAGTTCCAGAGTGTAAATCAACGTCTATTAAAACTCCAGACAAAATATTTGGTACTTTACCTGGTGGCTTAAGCAAAAATACACTTAAGAAAATGGCATTATGGTTGCAAGCTATGCGTCGAAACAAAGACGATATTTCGACAAATACTACTACTATTGTTTGTGAAGACCATATTAATGTAAGTATTTAGTTCTATGCTGGTAATTTTTATTCTTAAATAGTTTGAGGTTATGTACCTATATGTCTAGGAATCAACCATAAAAACATTATTTTCTTACGACCACACATCGAAATATGGTTGGTATATATTATATATAATACATAGTTTAAATCGTACTTACGATAATGCTTTAACTCCTCTTATTTACTCTGCATTAAAGCAGCTGTTTGACTTCATAAATTCAAGCAGCATAACTGAGTCTACTTTGGGCGAGTTATCAATTTGTGCTTTTACAAAAACTTCGCTAGCCATATCTTTACTCTCAAAATATGAAAGAATCATCACTGAACTAGTAAATAAAATATGGCCATATTGACAAAAGTAAATAAACAAGAGATATGACATCACACGTATCATCTGTAGCGTTCGGAAATTCTCGGGCGGTGGTCGGAAAGTGCATTGAAATTTGAATTTTAAAATTTGGAAGTAATTTCCAATAAAAACTGGTTTATTTCCTATTTTTAGTAATTTTCGATATCAACTTTACTATTATAAATTAATATCTAAGCAAAATATGAAATATGCGTGTACTCTATTATAGCAATTAACAGTATATTACGTAGCAAGAGTTGTGAGTAACCCATTACGCACCGCACGAAATGAAAAAGTTTCACGAGTGCGTAATGGGATTACAACTCGTGTAACGTACTATACTTTTCCTACGACCATCTATTTTTTTCTATGAAATAACGCGACTTACAAGCAATTATTTTCTCGAAATGTCCTCATTTGTAACTCCATGTCAAAGCTGTAGTTTATGGTTTGTTGAAATATGGTGCTAAAAAGTTCAATTGACACGCTTAAAATTGACAAAAGTGGGCAAACATTTTATTAGTGATTTCTGAAAGATTCTCAAGTTAATGTACGTCACTGATAATGTCGACACCGGCCAGTTCACCATCATTTTCACGTGGGAAGTGGTAAATCAGGGAAACCATCCAACGGGTTGTAATTAAGTCGCAACAATATAATTGCGGAGGATTAGTTCACGAATGATCCAGCCCCAGCCGCACACTATTCAATATTTCAATCCTCCACCTTTTCATGACCGTCCTTTATCATCACACACCTTATCGTAATATAAAAATACATAAATAAATATTATTATAATATAAGGTTTGTTCGAACAAGCTTGAGAATCAGTTCGGAATTTTACTGAGTTTGCGTAGCTTGAAATTATCGTCGCTAAACACTTTCCATAATTGTTTTTTCAATGTTTGCCCACCCTGTACCAAATTGAAGCAACGTGCTATCAGCTCAGCAAGGAAAATCCGGATTTTAGAAAGAAGGGGGGTTCCATTTGAAAAATAATGGTAATTACGTCACGTTCACCCTGTATATTAGATTATAATGTAAAAAAATAATATATTAAAATCAAAAATCGACCTGTTTCGGAAATTTCTAATTTTATTGTTTATCCTACTTATGAATTTATACGTTACTTTAAGGACTCACTGTAGGTATATAATCTCCATGTTTAAAACCATAATTTTTTGCAAAAATAACATTAACGTTGGATAAATGCAAACATCGTGAAACTGTTTTTCAAAATCGGTCATCATGGTTATTCTATAAGGAATTTCTGTTAACGCCACAAAATTAACGAATCATCAGTTGAAGGTTAACGCAATTTACTCACACTCACGTTGGAATTACAGTAAGCAACGTAAATGCGGCACAAAGGTCTTCACACAAATTGTGTACTAGCCATATTAATTTTACCTTTCAATTAAAAATAGAAAATAAACACAGCATTACGTCGCGTTTTCGACTTGATAGATCCTCGATACATCTCGAGATAGTATCTATTAATGTGCATTCATCTGAGGTTTTATTTGGTTTTTATTTCTTGAGATATACAGATAAGTATATGATGGTTTTCAAGTGTTGTGATTAAGGATTTTTTCATTATAACATATGGCATAATAGTCCAATTTTATTGATCATGAACTAGTTTTATTATTATTGGATACTAGGTACTTAGTACTTACTACCCAGCGAGGTCGTAAAGTCTGGAAACACCTGAATAATTACTTTGTGTAAATATGCTGAAACGAGTCGATGTTTAAATTCAACTTCTTATTATTTTAATTTAATTTACACATGGTCGTATCATGGGGGTACTACTACTACTACTGAATGTGCAGGCGAGCCTTGTCCTGGACAACTCAAGCCAAGGATCCGACACTGAGGCCACTGGCGGGCCCATTGTGCCATTCCTGCTACCTAGTCATCCATGAAGCCGAGCCCTTCTATAAAGGCCACAACCTTTTTCAGTGGATGCCTACTTGTGTCTCCAGGAGCTAAGACAGTGACTCCGAAGATTCGCCTGCGTAATACAGCCTAGTGTGGACACTCTAAAAGAACATGAACTGACGTTTCATCAGTCATGCCGCAACCCCTACATAGGGAACTTTCCTCTACTCCTAGATTGTAGAGGTGCTTCCTCATACAGCAGTGCCCTGTTAGGAGTCCTGCTATCTTCCTCAGCCTACTCCTTGGTAGTTCAGTGGCTGCCCTGGCGTGTCCATCAGTCCATCCCTTCAGTAGAAGTTTGGATTGTCTAGGACCCTGCAGAGCATTCCAATGAGCGAGGTGCTGATTCCTCAGCCACTTCTTCGTCTCCTTGCGTATTCTTTGTTTTGTTAGGCAAAGGGTCGGGCCCGGGCCGCAGAAAGGAGCTGCCGCCCCCTCCGCAGCCAGTGCATCCGCCATCTCGTTGCCTTCAAAACCAGTCGTTCTCGACATTCGTTAGCAAGTCCTGAGTTGCTGGTATACCC
>CAJUYI010000981.1:43279-70886 GCA_910591695.1 Galerucella pusilla | reverse complement strand
ATGATGATATTCACTAGCTCAGTGAATAAATATATTCTCTGGTGTCATGTGAAAAGGCAACAATGTAATTCCGTGCCTATTTTCTAGTACTGCTGGAAGTGCAACACATTTTCCTATAAAGCTAGAGTGACTATGAACAATGAAAAGGTACATTTTACAATTTTAAGCTTTCTCTGATGATTTTATGGAACATTATTTTCCAAATTATAAAATTTTCACTACTTTCTTACAATCTATCAACTCTTTTTTCCTCAAAAACACTTTTTTCACTAAAATAAAATATCCTTCGTGGAAAAAACATAAAATTTATCGGAAAAATTTTTATTTTGATATATCGCACAGTCTCGGAGATTACGTAAACCTCTCCATAAACGCCAACATCTAACGAATTACATCATAAAGCAACCTCCCTAAACAAAACGCCTATCAGCATTTCTTGATATTCGTTCTCTTTCAATTTAGACCAGTCAACGTGGAATAAATCTTTTTTGAGATAAATTCACGCCTACCTATATCGCACAAACATATGGTTCATAGAAATGTGACTGTATCAATTCCCCCACATTCTCATGGAGGATAAATTAAAAATTTAATGTCTCACAGGTCCAGGCTCAACCACAACGTGAAATAATTGATTTAATTGTCAAATTTAATGGATCGAAAGGTCACACTAATAAAATATATTTATTTGCTTATTACGCGCAAGGGAGTTGCTGAATTTATGGTTAGAAATGATTAACAGGATTCATAACAATACACCAGAGGCTCCCAAACTTGGTAAATCAACCAAATTCACTTAAAGCGAAACAAACCCTGTTTTTATTGAATTAAGAATTTTCTCTAATAATTGTAAGTTAATACTATTAACATACAGAAGACCAAGGATTATAATGATGTCGGATAGTCAAGCAGCCAAAATGGTGTGGGAATGCCTAGACAAACTCAATGAACTAGGCGAGAACAATATAGTCACCTCACTATGGATTCCAGGACACACTGGAATAGGAGAAAATGAAATAGCAGATGAACTAGCAAAAAGGAGGACTGAAATACCTTTCTGGGGGCCTGAGCCCTTTTGCGGAATCAGCCCTAATGTAATATTGGAAGAAACAGGTGAAGCCGAGAAAAAGAGAGGATCTGACCATTGGAAAGATCTAGTAGGGCTTATACAATCAAAGACTCTTCTGGGTGACTACAGCCTTTTGAGATCAAATGTATGCATAAGTCAAAGTAAAACTGCGTTAAGAGTTTTAGCAGGGATCCTAATAGTATAGGAGCTAGCAACGTTTTTGAGAGAGAATTTCAGGTCAGCTGGTTTTCTGATATGTTGTCCTTCTTACTCTTTCGGTTAGAGTCTGGGCTACCTGGCAGCCGGTAGCGGTTGTGTTGACTACTTTTTATAATATTTTGTTTATAGATTGAAAAATCTGAAATTCTTGTTTTCAAAACGTTGCTAGCTCCTATACTATAACGGGACATTGTCGCCTGAATGGGCACCTGGAAAAGCTCAAAATAGTGGAGGAAGAAGAATGCAGATTTTGTGGATTGGAAGAAGAAACCTCCATCCACATACTTTCCAACTGCACAGCACTTCAGAATCCTAGAGCACAGCACCTGGGAGATTACTGGATAGAAGAGGAACATTTACGTAAGCTGAAGCCTAAAATTCCTCCGGGAAATAGGACTTGAGGAGCTACTAGTTTCTGAGACTCTCCTCAGAAACTAAGTAGAAGTAAGGGGGCACAATAGATCTCTTAGGTCTCAGTGAATGTCACCTCAAAATGCATACATACATACATACATACAACCCCCGCTTACGAATTGGGAACCCCCAACGTAGTTTGTCTCCGGTGGACCTCTGGGGACAACTTTTTCTGAATCAATGCAATCATCATCATCATAATCATAAACCTTAATATACCCGAAGGTGTTAAGGTGTTTTGTCCATACAAGGTTTGTACTTAAGTATTTCATTCGTTTTTATACACAAATTTCGCCCAGTTTCTTCTATTTCGTGCAAGTTCTTTCCCTTCCTTCCAGCTCTTCCCAGGATACCAGCTATTACATCATCCCATTTCCTTCTAGGCCTGCCTCTTGATCTTCTATTTTTTGGTTTGGTTTGCCATATCAACTTGACTTGTCTCGAGTTGTCCATTCTTACCATATGTCCAAACCACTTCAGTTGTTGTCGTTCTATACTGTTTATGATCGGCTCGACCTCCAATTCCTTTCTAATAACGTCATTTCTCACTCGGTCTTTTTTTGTGATGCCCTTTATGCCCCTTAGAAATTTCATTTCTATGGCTTGTATTTTGCTCTTCTGTTGTTCTGTGAGTACCCAGCTTTCACAACCATAGATTGGGATCGGTTTGAATATGGTTTTGTAGACTATCAGCTTTGTTTTCGTCGACACTTCTTTCTTCCTCACAAGCGTGTTACTTAATGAATAGTACAACTTGGTTGCGCTTTCTATCCTGTTGTTAATTTCCGCTTCGTTCTTCCCGTCTTTGTTTATCAATACACCTAGATACTTGAAGTTATCCGTTTGTTCTAATTATTTATCGCTTAAACTAACAACTGCTTGGACTTCGTTTCTACCGATCACCATTATTTTTGTTTTATTCGCATTAATTTTTAGGTTGTATTTCTTTAGTGCTTCATACCATAGATTTAAATTGTTTTGCAGGTCCGTTTGATTCTTGGCACATAATATCATTAGATCGTCTGCGAAGGCACATTCTGTTATGTAGGCTGGTTCCAGATTTCTGTAGCCCACCAGAAGTTTCTTTGCTTTTGATTTAACTTCCTTCATTACATCGTCTAGTATAAGGTTAAATAAGGTGGTGCTTAGAACTCCTCCCTGTCTTAAACCTTCCCTAGTTAGAAACTGCTCAGATTCGGCATTATTTGTTCTTATGTAGTTTCTGGTGCATTGGTATAAGCTGGCTATGCTGCTCCTTAGTTCTTCGTTGACCCCTTTGTTTCTTAAACTGTTCCATACCGTCTTCCTTGAGATACTGTCGAAAGCTTTTTCCAAATCTATGAATGCTACATACATATTGCTATTATGAAACTTCTCAATCATTTGTTTTATGGTAAATATGTGGTCTTGTACTCCTCTTCCTCTTCTAAATCCGCTCTGTGAGTCTTCCAGCTGATGTTCAATTTTGGTTTTAAATTTACAGTCTAACAATTTTTCGTATACTTTTGACACAATGCTTAATAATGTAATACCTCTATAATTGTTACAGCCTCTATTGTTACCTTTTTTGTGTAGAGGCAGTATTATTCCTATCTCCCAATCTTTAGGAATTCGGTGTTCCTTTGCAGCTTTATTGATTGGAATTGTTAACACTTCAAAGCCTGTGTGTCCCAAGTTGTGCAGCATTTCTGTTGTTATTTGGTCATGACCTGCAGCTTTACCTCTTTTCAACATTTTTATTGCTGCTTTCACATCTTCTATTTCGAACTGTACATATTCACATTGCTCTTGTTCTACTTCTGAGATTTCTGTTTCTTCTACCGTGTTCGTTCGTTGTACAGTCAGTATGTCTTCGAAATGTTGTTTCCACCTTTCCATTATTTCCTTTGTCTCTGTCAACAGTTTGCCATCTCTGGATAGAAGATATGTATTTTTCGTATTTCTTCCTTTTCCGATTGTTTTTAGTGTTTTGTAGAAAAGCTTTTGGTTGCCATGTTTGTCTTCTTCCAATTTCTCTCCAAATTTCTCCCAGGATGTTTGCTTTGCTTCCTTAACCATCTCTTTCACCTTTGTCCTTTGTACCTTGTATTCGATGTAGTTTTCGCTTGACATTTTTTTAAAGTATTTTTTCCATTTGTTTTTCTTTTCTTTGACTTCTTTTTTAATAGCTTGCGACCACCAGTTTGTTTTCTTCCTCGTTTTATCGTTAATACAAATTCCGCATGTCTTCCTTGCTACAACTAGTATTCTACTTTTGAACTGCAATACTCTATAATAATCTCCAATTTATTTTGTTTCAACTTAAATTTCAGTGTATTTTTTCTATATCTTTTAAATCCATCAAATAGACTAACGCTAGCAGAATACCTGGAGAATAGAATTTGATATAGTTGAAAGTGTCTGTCGTATTTGCTGGAATTTAACTAAGATTCACGGATAAGTGACATGTTCATATAATATTTAAGTGCAAAGTTTCAGGTACAACTCTCGGAATTTACTACTTAGTTAACTCTGCATAGTCGACGAACACTCGGAAATTTATTAGGCGTGAAATCAATTTTAAATTAGACCGTTTTAATTTAGACAATACAGTTGAAGATTTATTTTTCAAATTTAATACAAACGTATTTAACGAAAAACTACACATTATTTCCTTCAATGTAATCTAAAAACTCAATATACAGAGTGTTTAAAGCAAATTCGAGTAAACGCACAACCAGTGTAAAGCAGTCAATACCGTGCAAGCTGCAGTCGTTCTAGAAAGTTTATTAAACGTGTGATCAAAGTAGAGAAAAATGAAAAATATTTTAGTTGAGGAAGTGAATATTAGAAGCTTGAGGGTTGATTCATTCATGCTATCTACTTCCATACCAAAAGCTTCGTGTCTTTTATCTAGGCCAACAGTGTCCAGTCACCAGGTCGGTAACTGTTTTTAAACGTCTTTTACCCTGGTAGAGGGTCCTCCGTAAGGATGAAATATTAAGAGCAGACAGCTGTTGGTACACAGACGGCTCAAAAACACCCTCAGGCTCTGGTGCAGGTGTATACGGGCGCAGACCTAGGACAGAAATTTCAACCTCTCTAGGATCCTATGCAACCGTATTTCAGGCGGAAATTTACGCCATTGTTTCATGTGTGGAGAGATTGGAGCAAGCCAATCTCATACATGGAATAATAAAAATTTTCTCGGACAGCCAAGCGGCTTTGAAAGCACTTAGATCTTACGTCGAAATTGGTTTTAGACTGCCAAAAAAGGCTCTCCTCAATAGAACTCGATAAAGTATTGCTGGTCTGGATCCCTGGCCATTCTAGCATGGAAGGAAGCAAGAAGGCAGACTCTCTTGCAAGGGAGGAAAAATCCAATTATTACCCAACTGGATAGGGCCAGTGGAGCGGTTATAATGAAAAATATACAGAAAATCTCATATAAAACGCGTAAAACTTTTTTTTACATATAATGATCACCACGCGCGTATGGACATTCAAAAGAGCAATAATCGTAGAGCCTTGTGGTGAATTTTCAGCGACCGTAACTGACATATCAGATTTTTCACCAGAGCGCGGTTTTTCACGTTTTCCAGACTCCCCTTGGAAGATATCAAAAAACGGTGCGGCATCGTGTTCTACGGGAAATTTGGCATCTCCTATGTATTTTTGATAATTTCTTTGGACCAAAATGACGCGGGAGTACTCAAAACCACGATTTCGGACCCCTGGAATTGAAATGGTGGATGAAAACGTGATTGTACGCCCCTGGGGGCCTTAGGACCTGAAAATTTAGGAATAATATGCTTTTTTTCGATAGTACAAATCGATGTACCGATTTTTCGCCCGATTTGAGAAGGTGACGTGGGATCAACTGCCCCTCTTGCGAGTCTCAGTGGAGTGCTTTATAGACCCACTCACCACACACCTAACCTACCCTGGTTGAGAGTTCCTTGTCTACTTTGTTCTGTAAACTCTGTTACAAATCCTGTAAATCGTGTGATCCAGATGGATCTCAGTACGCTAGCAAAAGGATAAGAAACGACTTGAACCTTAACTTCTACCTATCATAATTTATTCGTTTGAAATCACATCTATTACACCTAAAACTTGTTAAAATTCATCATACACCATCTTTTTCAACATTTTGTTTCTGAAGACCGAAAGTCGCGAAGTTCGCCGTGTTTCTATACACATGTCTTAAAGTGGGTAAACTGAAGTTTCTTGGAAAATTCAAAACTTTACCCGTAACACTGCCGTATTCTTTGCAATATTTTAGCCTGTATGTCGCCCCTTCACACAATATAACATTTTAGCTGAAGGTCGACTTACATGGAAACTTTCTATAGCTTCGAAAGTTGTATCAATAGCTTTGGACTATATTTGAGAACGGATTGAATCACTTTTTAAAGTATAGAGATGGAATTTTTTCGATATTCTAATAATTCCAAGTTAAAATGTATAAAAGTAGATAGGTTAGGAGAGAAGCTGTACATTTAAATCTCTTTAGATTTAATCTGTATTGATTTTTTAAGTCTCGCCCAGGAGAATCCCCCAGGTATATTGTTCTGCACATGGGCATATAATACAATGATCTCCAGTCTTTTGAAATTGCTTTTAATATGCTTAGAGACTTCCTCGTTTTAACCAGAGTCGAACTTACTTTAAATACCTCCTTATACAGCGTTGCTGAACTCGCACCAAGGGATTATCTTTGAAGCAGATGAAGGGAAAGTTATTAAATTACAGGACGATGAATGAGACTGATTCCCGGTTGCATCAGCTAAAAAACAGTCCGTAAATCGTAGCTTTCGTGTTGCACCACCCAAAAGTTGTCCGTTAATCGATTGATTTTACGGATAGAATTAACCGACCGTTTTCGGGCGATAATTGCAAATAATAGTAATAACCTCGCTATTTTTCTCATGACATTTGTTGGATTTTGTGGAGTTTCAACGGATTCGGCAATATTTTCAATATTATTTATAGGTGGTATCACATTGCGATTGAAACATTACGGAAAATTACACATTACACAAAAGACCGAGATGTGATCCATTTAATTTATTTACCAACAAACAATTTAAAACAAGATACTTTTTCTGTAAAGAAACAGTAAACCAGCTATGGTCAATTAAAGGAGAATACTCAATACGTTTCGAAAAAAATAATGGAGTGACTTCTATGAATCAATTATTAATAATGTTAAGAGGTACTATGCCACAGATTGATTTCAACAAGTTCTCGGTGATCATATTATTAACAAACATAGAAGCACAGTGTGTAGAATAGTGCATCGAGTAGGGTACTGCATAGCTTTATCAAGTGGAATGCCTAGAACAATGAAGAAATTGGTGTGGTAAAACAGCAGTTTTAAAGTTGCTAGATTTCCTGTTGTCTGAGCAATTGACTGCTACCATATAAAGATTTTGTTAATAGAAATCGTAAGGGCTGATTTTCCATCAATGTGCAACTGATTGGAGATATGAAATTGAAGACTCCAGATATAGTAGCAAGCTATCCGGGATTTGATAGGCAACGGAGGGTACATGTGCACAAACCACTTAATGACACCACTGGGTAACCCCTAAACACAATCCCAAAATAATTATCAAAACTCACATATTGGTATCTACTAGAAATGATATTGAAATATTGTTCGGAATTTGGAAACGACGCTTTCCTGTTTTATCTGTGATAATGCAAATATAGATTGAAAATGTATTAAGGATAATCATTGGCACATCTGTATTACATAATTTAGCATTAGAAAACGATAACATTTTTGAAATTGACTGGGATCAACATATTGAAAATAAAATTGAAGTTGAACATAAAGATTCTGAATTGGAACGAAATGGGAATTACGAATTCATTGGATTAACACAAATATATTTTTAGCTAACTTCAATTATATATAATACAAATGTAGTATTACATAAATTAATTACAATTGAAGTAAATTTGCAACCATACTTATTTTTAAATTCAATTTTTTTTCTTTTTTCTTTCCATATTATATTTTATGTGACATTGACAATACGTATAATGTAGGGTTATAGTTTAAACGCTCACTTCACTTCACATTCAACGGTCGGTTCAAATACCAACTGTAAATTTTTCTGGCGCAACTGCTATTTTGAAAAATCGGAGAATCATCGATTAATCGGTCGATCAACGGTTATTGTATCGACTGTTTTTACGGTCGGTTGGTGCAACCGGGCATGACTCTATTCTGCATATTTTAGAGCAAATGTCAAATGTTTTTGACGTCAGCGCTTAGCGCAGGGTAGGGGATCTCTGAAGGCGCGAGAGTGCTGCCACATAGAGAGTCCCGTCAGTACTAAACTTATTCCACATATATCAGCGCTGACATCCTAACCTGAGTATTTTTTTATATATGGTCCTAACCTGACAACTGCCTGACAACTTGCTTATTTGTGTGTGTGTGTTGAATATTCGTAGTGGGTTTTTATTGTTTATAGTGGGACTTTTACTTTAAGAGACAATGTCGAGAATATGTATTCTGAAAGACTGTAATGTGAGGTGCACCCGGTAAGCTTTTTCTTTATAAACAACCTGTTTAATTGAATAAAAAGTGACAGAAGTAGTTATTCTTCCATACAGCTTTGAACTTCCCATCATTGTTGTTGAAATCCTGACATTCTTATTGTATACTTTTTTATTCAATAAAATATATAAACTTGATGATTATTGCTTTATTTTTCAGACTTCAGGCACAGTATCAGGCATTATATGGTCCATTTTTTGACATTTCATTCAATTCTACTTGACCATTTGAATGTTATTATTGTAAAATCGATCTAATATCAAGTAACTTCAAATGAAATATCAAAAATGGACCATAAATGTCATTTTGCAATGAAAGTAAAATTACAGTAATTTAGAATATGCCGCCAAAAACTGTAAAATTACAGGAAGCTTCTTTTTCGGCTGTTAGCGAAGTTCACAACCATCTGAATTGTTCAAATAGAGGGCGCCACGGGTCAGTTTCCCATCTATAAGTATTTTTTTATCTATGGCTCAGCGTACGGCCACCATCTTGAATTTTTTTAAATGACAACCTAGGTCGTGTCACCTATCACAAAAAAGTTTATTTTTTTCTCTTTCCAAAAATAATCCCAATGTATATATAACTTAACTCGGATATTACGATAGAAATTTAACAAAAATATTAAAATTATAATTTTAATCAAAACTGCGTGTTACAGAAATTCATAAACTAAACAATTACTTAAGTTGCAAATACTTCATTACAATAAGTGCTCAAAATGCTGGCCATTTGTTTGTCGACAATGATACAATCTCTCTTCGAAGCTACGAATAGAATCGTTGATCATTTGTGGAGTGATTCCCTGCATTTCGAGACGTGTGCGATCCTTCAAATCGTTTAAGTTTGTTGGTCTGTTTACATAAACGCGGTCTTCAGGTAGCCTCAAAAAAAAAATCGAGTGGTGTCAGTCGGGTGATCTTGCCGGCCACTCAATTGCACCTCTTCGACCAATCCATCTCTGAGGGAAGATTGTATTTAAATATTGCCTAATGTCTCTTTCATAATGTGAAAGTATACGTTCATATTAGGAAATAATCGATTTATTTCAGGTATAACTTCATTTTGGAGTAAGTCAAGATATTTAGCACCCGTCAGCGTACCTTCAATAAAAAAATGACCGATCAAATGGTTTGTTGAAGATTTTGAACTTCATAAGGATGAAAGTTATTTTTATGCAGAATAGTTTGTTAGACTGTCTAGAAATACCGTGATTTCTTGCCAATATAATTGTAGATGTTTTAAGGTTTTTTTGAACATCTAAAGTTTCACCTTCATTAGTTGCACTTATCGGTCTACCAGACCTAGGAATATCTTTTACACTACCAGTTTCATTAAATTTATTTGCTAATCTCGTCACTGTAGATCTACTTATAGGAGGGCAATTGTTTCAAAGACCTGCGTTGTTCCGCAGCCAATAACCTTTCATGATTGACGTGGTTCTTTTTTATTAAAAAAAATTCGGTCCTGTTTTAAGCCCTGGCTTTTGAGTCGTGAATTGTATAGTTTTCCCTAAAAGTAATCAGGAGCTTCGAAAGCTTTTTGTTATTTTATTTACTTAGACTTTCGGGAGTTGTAGCTTAGCCTTGACTTTAGAGAGAGAAAAACAAGGGGAAATAAGTAGGTAAATATATAAAGTTGAAGTGAAAGACAACTAAATTATACAGATTATATAAAAATTTCAGTCTATAGTTTTTGAAGTACATAGAGTGAAGGAATGCAATAATTCTTTAACAACCAGATGTTTATTTGATATTACAGAGCTGTACCCAAACTTGACAAAATATTTTATAATTCTGTTTGGTAGATAAGGACCTTCAAGGATCTTTTATAGCACGTAATTTTATATTCAAGGTGTGTGAGTATTTCAATAGAACCTACCTAGCTATTATATTGAATTAAAATATTTCGTCAATTTTGAGTACAATTCTGTAAAATTCGATAAAAATCTGGTTGTTAAAGGATTATTGCATTCCAACACTCTATGAACTTTTTGAAACAAACATCAGTACATCCGACGTAATTCTTTTAATGCGGCTACCTAATCATACAGTGTGGAAACCACTTATGGAATAATATTCTTTATGTCATTATTTTAGAAAATTATAAAAAATGCCGAGACACGTCAACTTTTAAATTGAGTTGTAGGTTATGTAAACATAAATTTAAATGGACAGGGTGATTCACGCAAGTATGCCATAGTCGGTGTTGTTGTTTGCGAAACACCCTGTGTATTTGCATATTTTTGAAATACTCTTAATGAACCGATTCCAATAAACTGAATAATGTATGGTCAATCATAAATTATACAGGGTGAAATTTTAAAATTAATAATTTATTACACTTGAAATATTGGTACTTTTTTAAATTAGCTGTAAATATGGATTTATCAAAAATCTAAACTAACTAATTATTAGACGTATTTGTATATTAAACAAAACCTGCTACGCCCATGAATTTTATCATAAATACCTAAAAATTGCCTAAAAACGCCAATAATTAGACAAAATCGGTAAATAATGTGGATTTTTCGAAATAATTACCATTTAAAAATAGACCTTTGTGATAAAGAATCCAATTAATTTAAATATATATTTCTCTAATTACCCCTGTATAGCTTAAAATAAAATAAGCTTTTCCAACTTCTCTGGTATCTACCGGTCTCGGTATTGACAACAAAAGCGAGTCGTAAACATAATTAATGAGAGCGGCGTCCGTTTGGGACAGCAACTTGAATCAAACCGTCCTGGAGTGAAACATCTTATATTTTTATTCTGTAATCTTTGTTTCAAGTTCGCACAATATCCCTTACGTCAAGTATATCAGCTTTAAGCGACGAATTATATTTTTATAGGGTACGTGCTTCAACACAGAATATAAATATTCAAATTTTCTCTTTGATCTTTAACGTAATCACATTATAGCGGCATAAAATTATGTAAAATAATTTTAGTTTTTAACATATTTTAATAAATATGTCGAGCAATAACTACTGGTAAACCTGATACATCATAAATCTAAATACACGTCACAGACGATGTTGCCAAGCCGTTTAAATAGTTTGAGAATCTAATGAAATTATTGAAATTTCAAGAAACGTCAAATATTACAGTATTAAAGTGTTTTTTCCTAATATTATCATATTATCCTTCCACGTAATCTTACAAATATTGACTGTTTGCTTTGAATCCGTCTTTGGATCAAACGAAGACGCATCCAACCCCACCAAGAAACATTTATTTCTTTTTCAATTTTCTCTATGCAAACACATCATGTCAATATTGTCGGAAAGCGAAGAGATAAGCTGTTTACAAATGTTATTGGATAACCTCCGCCCTCTAGATCAACTGTTGGATTACATCATCAACTTCAACAGACAGTTGACGAGCGACGTCAGCAAAAACGGAACCTCGCGACGGCGGCGAGTCTAGTTCGCGAACTGACGAGTTTCGTTTCTTGCATGGCGATTGAGGAGATGATAGTAGCTTCTTTTTTTAGTTAGATGTACGGTGGGTTAATTGGTATCAAGTAAATTAAAATTTAAAGGGATTAAATACATCAGGACAGGGTATTTTCAATGCAAATATATGTAAATTAATGTTTATATACAGTTAATCGAGGCGTCAAATACAAAATTTTTATTGTATTAGAAAAATCACCACTAGTAGGGGAAATTGGTTAGGATTCGGTAGTTTCCTTTTTTTTCTAAAATAAATATGTTTCATTGAATTTATTTGCTAACACAAGTGCTTCAAAAATGTGTCATAGCCTTTGCAAATTGTAAATATTTGCCTGAAGAAGCCAGCAGAGCTTCAAAAAATGTGTTCTAGCTCATACAATTGTCTAGATAATAGCTTCAAAAATGTACCTAGCTTTTCCAAATTATGAAGATTTGCCTGAAGAAAAAAAATGTGTTCCAAATTTTGCAAATTGAATGGATTTGCATACAAAAGCCAGCAGAGTTTCAAAAAATATGTTCCAGCTTATACAATTGGTATAGATTTGTCTAGAAAAGACAGTAGACTAGAGCTTCAAAAATGTGTTCTAGCTTTTGCAAATTGTAAAGATTTGCCCAGAGAAAAGCCACTAGAGCTTCAAAAATGTGTTATAGCTTCTGTAAATTAAATAGATATGAAGGCAAAAGCTACTAGAGCTTCAAAAATGTGTTCTAGCTTCTGTAAATTTAATAGATATAAAGACACGAGCTATTAGAGCATCAAAAAAGTGTTCTAGCTTTTGTAAATTGTAAAGATTTGACTGAAGAAGCCAGGAGAGCTTCAATAATGTGTTCTAGCTTTTGCAAATTGTGAAGATTTGCCCGAAGAACACAGTGGTGCTTCAAAAATGGATTTGCTACAAAAGCCAACAGAGTTTCGAAAAATATGTTCCAGCTCATACAATTGGTATAGATATACGTCTAGAAAAGACAGTAGAGTTTTAAAAATAAGTTTAGCTCCTGTAAATTGAAGAGATAGAAGCTACTAGAGCTTCAAAAATGTTTTCTAGCTTTTGCAAATTGTGATAATTTGCCTGAAGAAGACAGTAGAGCTTCAAAAATGTGTTCAGCTTTTGTAAATTGAATGGCCATACAAAAGACAGCAGAGTTTCAAAAAATATGTTCCAGCTTATACAATTGGTATAGATTTGTCTAGGAAAGATAGTAGAGCTTCAAAAATGTGTTCTAGCTTTTACAAATTGTCTGGAAAAAAAGAAGAGTTTCAAATATGTGTTTATAGCTTTTGTGAATTGAATAGATATGCAAGCAGAAGCTACTATACCTTACAAAATGTGTTCTAGCTTATGCAAATTGTGAAGATTTGCCTGAAGAAGCCAGGAGAGCTTCAAAACTGTGTTCTAGCTTCTACAATTGGTATAGATTTGCCTAGAGAAACCAGTAGAGCTTCAAGAATGTGTTTTAGCTTTTGTAAATTGATTAGTTATGCCTGCAGAAGCCACTAGAGCTTCAAAATGTGTCTAGCTTTTGCATATTGAATGGATTTGCCTGAAGAAGGCAGCAGTGCTTCAAAAATGTTTTCTTGCTCTTGTAAATTAAAAAGATATGCATGCAGAAGCCAATAGAGCTTCAAAAATGTGTTCTAGCTCTTCAAAATTGTAAAGATTTGACTGAAGAAGCCAGGAGAGCTTCAATAATGTGTTCTAACTCTTGTAAATTGAATATATATGCCTGCAGAAGCCACTAGAGCTTCAAAATGTGTCTAGCTTTTGCATATTGAATGGATTTGTCTGAAAAAGGCAGCAGTGCTTCAAAAATGTTTTCTTGCCCTTGTAAATTAAAAAGATATGCCTGCAGAAGCCAATATAGCTTCAAAAATGTTTTCTAGCTTTTTCAAAATGTGAAGATTTGTCTGAAGAAACCAGGAGAGCATCAAAAGGTGTTCTAGCTCTTGAAAAGTGAATAGATATGCCTGCAGAAGCCACTAGAGCTTCAAAAATGTGCTCTAACTTTTGTAATTGGTATAGATTCGCCTAGAGAAGCCAGTAGATCTTCAAGAATGTGTTCTAGCATCTACAATTGGTATAGATTTGCCTAGATAAGCAAGCAGAGCTTCAAAAATGTGTTCCAGCTTTTGTAAATTGTGAAGATTTGCCTGAAGAAGCCAGTAGAGCTTCAAAAATGTATTCTAGCTTCTAAAATTATTATAGATTTGCCTAGAGAAGCTAGTTGAGCTCCAAAAATGTGTTCTAGCTTTTGCGATATTGAATAGATATGCCTGCAGAAGTCACTAGAAATTCTGAAGAAGACAGTAGAGTTTCAAAAATGTGTTCTAGCTCTTCCATATTGTTAAGATTTGCTAGCAGATTTACTGAATGTTTTTGAAGTAACCTTAATAATGAGGAAAAGAATTGAAAAACCCATTCGATTTTTGGAATAAATTCAATTATCGTATGAAATAGCCCACAAATTTTTTTTTCTATTAAGGCTACGACCTATCAACGCCTCTCCTCGTAAAGGTAGAAGGAAAGTTATTCTAACGTAATAATGAAATAAATCAATGAATAGCCTACTTGATAACGTTATTCATAGCATGGAGGATGATTTATAGAGCATAGCTGTTGCTTTCGGTTCTAAACGAATTTTGTAAGGCGTCGGGCGGAGAAGAGTAGAGTTTGACGCAGCGCTGAATGTGACGTTCTATACGGGGCGAAAAACACACTTCAAACTCAATAAGTTGGAGGAAAAAGCGGAAATGTTTCTTTTGTGTAGCTCGCTACGACGTATATACACTAGAGAGGATGAGTCCATAAATTTCATAAAAAAATATAAAAATTTATTATACAAGTATAAAGAATTATTTGAAAGATTTCAAGTTATTATCAAGACGTTAACTGTGCGTTAGAGCAACATTTTTTTTTCAATAATTTTAACGCATTATATCTCAGCAAGTATAAATTTTGATTTCGTTGAAATTTTTCTAACAAACGTGTTTTCTTCTTCTTTTCCTACATGAAAAATTGATTCGAACGAGCGACTTTCCACGGCTTGTAATTTATAATGCAAGAGGAGTGCTCAGTTTCGAAAATTATGAGAAGTTCGTGACATTTACTACGTTTTTTTTTGTCGAAATGTGAAGGTCCCTTTACGGTAATTCTCACTCTGAGTGAATTTTAACAATTTATTCTAGTTTCTTTGAGTTGTTAACTTGGTCGATTTATATACCAAGTGGTAGTTAATAGTATGAAGGCATTTGAATCTTGCAGTAACTTCCTTTGAATCTTGCAGCTTCCTGATAGCTGGAGCCACTTTGAATTCTGAATAAAATCAATTGATAATGTGACGTTTTACTTGAAAATTGTAACCCTCTTTTTTATAGGTGAGAGACAGACTTGCTCTCTTCTTTCCGGGACTACAGAATTATTCTCAATCATTTCTTGATCCTCCCTATGAATTTTTTTCCGCTAAAATACTGATTTCTGTGTACTTTGGCTTTCATAGTTAAACGTGGCAAAATCGAATGTTTTCAGCCGTACTTCTTTCACAGCTTCAGATAAGTTTGCCAAACTATACCTAGTTCATGCACGTCTTCTGTATCTGTAGAGTAGGGAGGGTAAATGTAGGCTCACAGCACTTAGGCCACACGTGACCCATTGTACATCCTCCCTAGGAGTTGTTCTCCTAGGTCATCGTCCATCCTGTCCTTCCCAGGAAGGCGGACAAGTCACTAGGAGATATCTCCTTTATATCGGCAGGTGTAGGCCAAGGCTCACCGAACACACACTCTCTCATTGACGATAACTCCGGACACTCGCATGAGAAGTTTCAACCTCCTGTTCACACATCCTGCATAGAGGTGTGTCCACTGGCCCCATAGTATGGAGGTGTTTCCTTAATTGACAGTGGCCAGTCAGAAATCCTACTGCTAAACGTAGGTTTTTCCTGTTCATCGCCAAATATTTCTTCGGCTCCAGCTTCCCAGGGTCGCCCAGGGTGATCCTGGCAAGACTGCATCCTTGGATTTCATCTAATCTCTTAAGGGATTAAGCATGGGTGTAACGTTTGGCTAGTTCCGCAATTGTCGAAGTCGTTAGCCTTTGGAAAACAATCTGCTTAACTATATCTAAAACGTATCTACAGAGGATATCTCTCGGGAAGACATTAGGAACCTCAAGGATTTATATTTCTAGCGAGTGAAGTGGAGTTGTGGTTTGCTGATTTCTAAATCCCACGGATACAAATAAAACTGGGACAAACTGAAATAAAACTAAATTTCAATTATTTATCAGACTTTATATTAGTGGCGGTATAATTTAAAAAAGTTTTCCCTGGATCTGACCATAAAATGAACACATTTATCTTGTATTTTCATTTCCATTTGTATAAATTTAGATTTGATTCAATAACGTTTAAAATGGATATAATTGCACCGAAGTCTTCAATGTCTTGGAACATTAATGTAAATTAGATTACGTTTGAAAAGTTTCTGTTTGCCCACAAAGTTACTTTCGAAATGTGTTTTTCAGTATGTTTTGGGTTGGGAAAAGTTGTTTCATGTGTCTTGATGTATGGAGAAAGTTTCCAAAAGCTGTGGTTAGCCTGTTACTTCCAAAAGTGTTTTAAGAAGGAGGATTTAACATAAATTATACAGTATAATATAAATAAATTGTTAATTAAATAATCAGTGAATAATATTTACAGGGTGATAGTTTCAGCACTAATTTTTTTTTAATTCAATTCATTTCTCAACTTATATTAAGAGATAGGATGGAATAAAAGGATGCAGTCTTGCCAGGACAAGCACTATTACCCTTGAACAGACAACGTGTTATATCGGGGATAGTACTAGAGTGTCACCAAGATTTAGCTAACGCCTCGGCAGATAACAATATTATCCTGAGGTGGGTTAAAGAGCACGACAGAAGCAATTGCCGATTCTTTAGCCAGGGAAGAGGCTGGACTGAAAATTTTAGGACCCAGTGACACCTACTGCCTGACGACTTCGACAATTGCGAAACTAGCCAAACGTTACACCCATGCTCAATCCCTTGAGAGATGGGATGGAACCATGCCAGAATCACCCTGGGCGACCCTGGGAAGCTGGCGCTGAAGAAATTTTTGGCGATGACCAGGAACAACCTACCTTCAACCGTAGGATTTTTGACTGGCCGCTGTCAACTGAGGAAACACCTTCATACTGTGGGGCTAGTGGATACACCTCTATGCAGGATGTGTGAACAGGAAGATGAAACTGTCAGGCATGTCTCATGCGAGTGTCTGGAGTTATCGCCAATAAGAGAGTGTGTGTTCGGTAAGTCTTGGCCTACACCTGCAGATATAAAGGAGATGTCTCCTAGTGACCTGTCCACCTCCTGGGAAGGACAGGATGGACGATGACCTAGGAGGACAACTCCTCGGGAGGATGTACAATGTGGCCTATGTGCTGTGAGCCTACACTCATCTTCCCTACTTCACAGATACAGACAGAACTTTTATTACTAAATCTGAGTCAACGAAATATAGTGAAACATTCTTTAAAAAACATTTTTGTTTTATAATGTCGGTGGTTGTCAAATTTATGATTTTGCAGAATCAAATACTCTCATCTAACTAAATTTTGACGTTTTTCATGAACATTTTCATCCTTAAACATAAATTTATTAAGATTATACCTAAATGGCGCGAAACTCAAGTCAAGTTTGTAAGAAGTTTTGCCATAAAACAGATAATGGATGTTAAGCAGTGTACTGTCCGACACAATATAGATAAGAAACAAAATATGAAATCTAAATTACACCAGTGAAGGGTTCTAACAACACAAACCTCCTTCGTTTGTCTTTTGTGTAATCTTTTTAGAAAGGAAGGGGGACTTTATTCTAAACTTCATGTTTATTGTCACTTCTGGAAGACTTTATCGTAAAGGGGTGCTTTTTGTAACATTTTATTACTCTTGAAAATGTTTGCTCTTTATTATAAATTGTATATTTCTCGCGCCGTATAGGATAAAATCAACTTGAGGTTGTAGTCCAAAAATCCTGAGCTGGATGTACACTGCCATAGTGAGACCAATTATATATAGCTTATTTACGGTAAAAAGACGATGATGTTGCAAAACAAAAAGCGCCAAAAAAACTTGTAAATATTAGACGATGATCGAATGTCAATAGACATCAAAGCAAACTGGGGAATTTTACCAGTTGATATGACAAGTTTTGCCAACATGTTAGCTGTAAATTGCACTAGATGATAAGGATAAATTGTATTTACGGTTGCTTAATTAATATTTATTCTGATAAGCAGGAAAGTAACTAAAAATGACATCATCGTATTTTTATCGTAAAAATCCTATATTATCTCTTATGGCTCCATTGCGTGTAGCCTATTGACAACGAGAGAAAATCTCTCCAAAATTTAAACTCCAGGCTTCATGCAGATGAACTAGCAAAGAGTGGTAGTTACTGAAACATCCCTAAAGGGGCCGGAACCTTTTTGATATTTCTGAACTTTCCTAACTTTTTAGCAGCAGTTTATTCAGATATCTCTGATTTCTCGAAGTTTTAGAGAACAATAAAACTACAAAATCAATATTTCACTAAAAACAAACGTTGAACCGGAAGTTGATGTAACAAAATGTAATCAAATTAATTTCACTTGAAAGCCTGAACTTTGTTTAGCAGTTTACAATTCAAACACGAAGCAAATTTTATTAGAAACAATGAAAATATTCTGCTTGTCTTGGTTGGCCTATTATGATTATCATTAGACTAACTGGAAAGTTTTTCCATTGAACAATAGCAAGCAGAAGAAAAGGTTGACGGATCCATACTTTTTATAATGAAATGGAAATTAACTTGGGACTTACTAAAACAATGGCAAGGTAGAAAATATTTTTCTGTGGTACTTTGTAAATCGCAGAAAAAAATTGAAAATCGTTTCGTATTCAAAAATTTTTTTGAATCAATGAATAAACACACATATTAATATAAGAATTTAGTTTACTCTGGATGAAACTTCATTTAACAAAAATATACATTAGTATTAATTATAAAAATCTTATTATTAAGTTGATTGACACAAAGTACATATTAAGCATTCTATCTACTGTAATTAATAATACAATGTATGCTGACAATCAAATTTTGCGCCAAGAGACTGGCTCTGAGACTGAGGAGAGAGCTCGAGAGCCCACGCGCTCAAGGCGCATAACGTAACAACGTAACGTAACGGTCAGATCTTTTACGTCGCCACCATCCTCGCTCCAAGAAACGTAACGGTCAGACCAACCTAACATAAGGAACTGAAGTTCTAAAAACTTTTGTCAATACAAAACATTTTTCAAAATTTATAACTAATGTTTATCGACTGATTTTATAGAAATTCTAGATCTTTCCATGTAAAATCTTCACGAAAACTAAAACAAGAAGAGCACCTATCATTGGAAACAATAATAACAGTTCTATTCAAACTCGATTTAAACCTCCCACACAAATTCCCAACTCGATTCCATCACAATTCCTTTGCCAAGCTAACAACCGAGCAATCGTAAAGTTACTTTCAGAGTTTACGGACAAAATGTTGATTAGAGAATGCTTGTTAGAAAGCCAGCCAAATAAACTCAACTATAGTTTCATCTTTCGTCGTTTGTACAGTGCATTAGTCAGTTTTCTTACCTACAACCAATGCTACGTAAGACAATACTCGACAATGAAAAGGGGTTACTGTTTCAAGAAGATTAAAGGTAACGAATGAATCAAAAGAATGAAGTTGTCAGAATGAGCTTTGTTCTTTGTAATATGATTAATTGAAATGCAATAGTTTTTAAGGACACAATGTACAATAATAACTTGAGAACTACATGTTTTAAGTTCATACAGGAAGGAGCTACGTATGTACTTTGATGTGAATAATATGTATGGAGCTCGTTAACCTGCCGGGAATCTGCATTTCTCCTGTAGAGTCCGTTTCATTAGAGAACGGACCACTGATAGTAGTGAAATGTGCGCAAACAATATGGCCGCCTGTCGGGCAGTGGCACATGTGTTGAGGTAAGAGACTTATACCAACAATAAAGGGTTCTGGCAAAATGCTGTTAACTTCAGTTCTGCTATTGGTTGTTAGATGTCACAATGCATGTAAAGAAGCTTTCCGTTCTCTAATGAAACGGACTGTACACGGTCAGTTCTAGCATGCGGGTGCGGTTATTACCACCATGTACGTACGGCTAATTCCAGCATATGAACCAACCTATGTACGTGTTGGAAGTGGCCGTGTGTGGTACCACTAATGCACTAGTTACCAATGAGCCAATCCGACTTCCGTAATAAACAGAGTTGTATTCTAAACTTGTTGTATATTGTGAGGCTAATTTATTAAAAATTTCAATGTCATCACGACAAAAAGAAAACGGAAGTGGGGTGCTGGGAATGAAAACTAGAAGGAAAAACCAATGAGTCTGTTTATATAAGTAGATTTGGAAGACTTGGAAGTCAACCAATATCCAAACAAACCATGTTTTATGTTACCAGCTGCACTTGAAGCTCTCCAGCTGTTCAAACTGGATAGGCAATTATCCTTCAAAACCCATGTGTTGAAGGCTGCACAGAAAGGAAAAGTAAGGGCAGCATGGCTGGGAAGATTAATGTGTAAAGTAAAAGGACCGAGAGAGTGGAAAAGGAGGGGAATTGGTAGGACGGTAGTGCAGAGTATGCTGTATGGCGTGGAAGTGTGGGGTGAGGAAGCAGGAGTGAATGCGAGGGTGCAGAGAGGGATAGTCCTGAGGGTGGTGCAGGCGTACAGGACAGTGGGTGGACTGGTAGCAGCAGTGGTGGCTACAGCAGCAGTGGTGGTGGTGGTGGACTTGATGGCTAGAGCCAGACAGAAACGCTGTGGGGGTGCGAACAGAGAGGAAGTACAGGAATGAATGAATGAGGAAATGGAGAGAAGGTGGGGTGAGTATGTGGGAGCGCTAAAAGGAGCGATTGGGCGCAGGAGAAATTGGGTGGACCGGAAATTCGGGGAGGTGAACTACTTCTTGACGCAGGTGCTCACAGGGCATGGGTCGAGAGTGGGTTACCTCCACAAGATTGGGGAAAGAGAAACTGGAGTGTGCGAGAGATGTGAAGTGGAGGATGATGTGGAACATGTGTTTAGATGCTGGAAGAACGAGGAAGTTTTGAAGAAGTTAAGAAATAAACTGGGAGAGGCGGTGTATTGAGAAAATATGGTGGTATGTTGAGGGGCGAGGAGGAATGGATGGAGATAAGTGGCGTAGTAGAGAGCATGATTAGGGAAAGAGAAGGACTCGACATGGCATGTGAGAGGTAGGAGTGATAGAAGGGAGAAGATGACGGAGAGTGTGTGAGGGACCGCCGCCCGTCTTGAAGTATGTTAGGGTAGTGATTCCAAGGCGGGAGTAACGGCGATATTGAGGTGGGTTTTGGTTGGTAGGCATTCCCGTGAGGATAAGTCCAACACTGTCTGGGTACTGGTTAAGGACCCAGTCGAACATGAGTTTCCCATCTCGGCCCAGAAAAAAAAGCTGTACAAACTGGTTTATTCGGGTTCTAAAAGTGTCTTTGTTTCTGTTTGTGAAGCCCTGTTCAATAGAGGAAGAGCTATAAGAAAAAATTATCTCTCTGCAGCAAAAGTAGAGCTGTAAGACTTGATAGTCAACCTAAAACTTTATTGAAGAGTCCATTATCCAGAATAACTATGTGCTATTAACATTTTTTTTGTATCCAGCTGTACTTGAAGCTTTTCAGCAGTAGTAACAACTTTTTACGTTCTTGGTGTGTCTTTCTTCCTTCCCGAAACTGTCTGCAAGCAAAGTCAACGCTGTAGAACTCAATAATCTTAGCAGATGCTGCTTTTTCGCGATAATTTTTTTGCTTCTCCAGAAAAACCTTGTAAAGTAGAAAGTGGAAAGGAAAACTAGTCGTGACCGGCATTCAAGTAACAAAGCGTCTGCTTAAACACAGAGTATCCTTTATATCGTCACGCTGCCAACCCAGTAAGTTGCACTCTATCACTTTAGCCGGCCAACACGTCCCATGAATATAAATTACGTTGAATAAACGAAAAATTCGATTGTCTAGACGACCGAGCTACGTTCGAAATAACTTTGGTTCAATTATATATAATCTAATAGTGAAATTTTGTGTGATTGATTGTTGGTGCTGTTTGAATTTGAACGGGCACATGGGTTGGGATTGCTCGTACTATCCAAGATCTGAGAATAAACATAAACATGCAAAGTATAATGCAAATATGTATTTTTTTGTGTTGGTTGCGTAGCTACTTCAAGAAAAAAATCCATATAAATAGGCTTTTATGATATTGTTGAAACATGCTAAAACTATTGAAAAATTAAATCCCCTGTCTTGTGTGCCAGCTTCTATATCATGTCCTGACAGTTTATTGATAAATGAAGGAACTGAGTGCCATACTTGAAAATTTGAAAAATAGTACAGTAAAAGTGAGACCTTTTGATAGGATTATTGTTGTTTGATATCTTGACGTATATACTCTCTATTTTATCTACGACATCTCAGCAATAGTATAATCATCATTTTTCCTCACTATGTGCAAATCTAAAGTACAGTTTTTGTATAATATTGTCAAAATATAAGGTGAAGCAGAAAGTGAATGAGAAATCTCACAATTAATGAAGTTTTTTTTTCAAAAACTGAAAGCGAGTTCCATAGAGAAACGAGAGTTTTTAACACTAAGTATAATTGAAGACGTTTTAATACAAAAAATCATTAACCTTCTATCCTTGCTTCTATCTCTTACGCGAAGAATTTTAAATTTTAATTAAAGCACTTTCTACATTTAGAAAAAGGATAATTAGTTTCGTTGCCGGCAAAAAAATTGTTGACAATAAAAAACAAGCACCTCTCTCATAAATTACAAAAAATAGAAGGGCCTTGAGTATTAGTGTGTCGTAAAGACAATCGAAATACCTTCAAAATCCGCAACACTTTTCTAAGCTTCAACCACGTAAAAACACGTCGCTTGGTTTATACAAAAATGTAGGTTAAGACAGACATTTTGATTATATAGCATTGTTTCAGTTAATCAAGATTTTATTAATTAGTGTAAAGTGGAAAACATTTGTATTAACTATCTATTCGACTTTTCTAACAATTTTTATATTTATTTCAAAACTTAACATGTCCTTTTATCGGTAGGACAAAAAATTGACTTGTCCGTGTTATATACAAATCTTAGAAAACGAAAGAATTACTTGGACGGCCTTTTATACAAATAGGCTTGCGAACAAAAGAATTGAAGACCTTTTTTGTCAACAGTTAGATTTGAATGTAAGCCGCTAGAAAAACAAAACGCAAACGAAACGTTTTACTGATCGAATCAACTTTTATTGCTCTCTCGTCACCATAATTGTAAGACCTCGTCACTCCAAAACCTTGTTTTTTCAGTTGAGCGATCGAGCACCCAATGGCGCTAATATACAGATTTAGATGAAACGCGGAGTTTGGTGGTTTTATAATTAGGGTGTCTTGTCAAACGACTTGAAGACAATACCAAGCGTCTTCAGTTCAATTCAGGTGCCCAAGAATGTCTCAAAATATCTCACAATTCGTCTCAAAAAACAGTTGCAAGCATCTTCGTGGTATTGAGCTAGAACCGGCATACTATATCTACTTAAGCTCTCCAATACCTATTTATATTTGTGAAATGTCAAATGTCACTTCAAAATACGTCTCTAAGACACCGCCGAGTGTCTTGAAATGTCCCAGGATGGGCTAGAAGTGGCATAGTATATCTACTTAAGCTCTTCAATACTTATTTATACAGGGTGATGCATAAGTAATGGGCCAAATTGTAAGCCTACGTTCAGAAGGCCAAAATAATAATATTTTCATCAACAATAATGGGTCTTAGGTCCTTACTGATGTACAGGATATTAAAGCGAAATAAAATAGATTTTTGTTAATAGAGCAGCTACTTTTTTACATGATGACTTGAAAATTGGGTATGAACTAGTTTTTGTAAGGGTAAACAATGATGTGTAAGAGGATTTGAGTTAACTCGTAGATGTCGCCACATGCGCCATATGAATTAGATGAAATCAGCTACAAATTTTTTATCGCCCATTATTTTACAACTTACATATTTAATTTGGATAGCCCCATCATTTCTGTGGAAAAAAGCTGTACTTCTTTGATCTTCAAAATATTAACGATTTTCGAGATGTTTGAGTTTTACTAATTCACTACACTACATTTCACGGTAGTCGACGTAGCATTAATCTGTTAAGACACAAGCATGCCATGGAATGTTGACATTAACCAAACCGTAATTGATAATTGGTAATAATATTAAAATAAAACCATACAAAAATTACGTAATAAAACACATTTATTGTATGCCAGTATGCATGCTTGTGTCTTAATAGAATAATGCTACGTCGACCACCGTGAAATGTAGTGTAGTGAATTAGTAAGATTCAAATATCAGGAAAATCGTTAATAGCTTGAAGATCAAAGAAGTAAAGCTTTTTCCCACAGTAATGATGGGGCTATCCAAATTAAATAAGTAAGTTGTTAAATAATGAGCGATAAAAAATTTGTAGCTGATTTCATCTAATTCATATGGCGCATGTGGCGACATCTACGAGTTAGCTCAATTCCTCTCACATATTCCTGTTTACCCTTACAAAAACTAGTTCATACCCAATTTTCAAGTCATTATGTAGAAAAGTAGCTGATCTAATAACAAAAATCTATTTTATTTTTTTCGCTTTAACATCCTGTACCTCAGTAAGCAGCAGACTAAGACCCATTATTGTTAATGAAAATATTATTATTTTGCCCTTCTGAACGTAGATTTACAATTTAGCCCATTACTTATGAATCACCCTGTATAAATGTGAAATGTCAAATGTCACTCCAAAATACCTCTTTAAGACACCTCTGAGTGTCTTAAAATTTCTCAGGATGGGCTAGAAGTGCCATTGTATATCTACTTATGTTCACAATAAAAAATTATATTGTTCTGTACAGAAGATTTCATAGATACAAATGCTAAAACATTCCGTAGGAAAAGAATAACTAAATATAAATAGCTAGCCCACTTACAAAGACAAACTTTTCCTAATCCATAAAATCATAAACTTTTACTAACTTATTATTTACTAACTGCTCTAAAAATAAACGAATCGGTTACATACCGCTTAAATTTAATATTTCAAAACGTAGGAAGTCATTTAGTGAACCGTCATCTGTTCCAACCGCTAAACATATTTTTTTACTATCCCCAAACAAACACACAGTAGGATCAACAATGCAATCAGTCTATGTCAACGAAACCTCCAACCCTTCACTCATCCAACAATTCAATTCACAAATTCATGCTTGCAGAAATCCAGAAAGAAACAAATTGCTTTGCAACTGAGATTTTTCAGTAACGGACTGGAATTTTGTAATTTCTCCTCAAATTGTCAAATAAATAATCAGAATTGAGGATTGTGTTCAGGTTTGGAAAGGCTGTACATTTTATTCTATGTTTATTCAAGTTTTTGGTGGATTTAAATCTTTGTATGTATGTATTTTGGGGTAACAATCACTGAGACCTAAAAGATCTATTGTGCCCCCTTACTTCTACTCAGTTTCTGAGGAGAGTTTCAGAAACTAGTAGTTCCTTCAGTCCTATTCCCCAGAGGAATTTTAGGATGTCTGCAGGCTTCTACTTAGGTAAATGTTCCTCTTCTATCCAGTAATCTCCCAGGTGCTGTGCTCTAGGATTCTGAAGCTCTGTGCATTTGGAAAGTATTTGGATGCAGGTTTCTTCTTCCATTCCACAAAATCTGCATTCTTCTTCCTCCACTATTTTGAGCTTTTTCAGGTGCCCATTCGGGCGACAATGTCCCGTTAGGATCCCTGTTAAAACTCTTAGCGCAGTTTTACTTTGACCTAGGCATTCATTTGATCTCAACAGGTTGTAGTCACCCAGAAGAGTCTTTGACTGTATAAGCTCTACTAGATCTTTCCAATGGTCAGATCTTCTCTTTTTCTTGGCTTTACCTATTTCTTCCAATATTACATTGGGGCTGATTCCGCAAAAGGGTTCAGGCCCCCAGAAAGGTATTTCAGTCCCCCTCTTTGCTAGCTCATCTGCTATTTCTTCTATTCCGGTGTGTCCTGGAATCCATAGTAAGTATTGTTCTCGCCTAGTTCAATGAGTTTGTCTAGGCATTCCCACACCATTTTGGAACTGATTACACAAGAACTCAGTGCTTTAATGGCTGCTTGGCTATCCGATATTATGATAATCCTTTGTCTTCTGTATCCTTTATCAATATTGAACTGGGCGCACTTTCTTATGGCGTGGATTTTCGCTTGAGAGATACTTGGGGTTTTTCCCAAGCTTTCAGTGTTTTGTTCCTAGCCCGAACATTCCTATCCCAGTTCCTTCTATTGCTTTTGAGCTGTCTGTGTACCATTGAATGGCATTCTTTCCAAGTCTGGTAAGGGTATTTGGATCCCATTCCTTGTTGTTGCTTAATTCTGTAACGAATTTCTTTGAAAAGTTATACTTTTTCATCGTACCGTCTTGTGGCATGTCCCAGGCGGAGGTGGTTTTTTGGATTTCCTCTCTACTTAGTCTGTATCTTGTTTTTTCTGCAACGCTTTCCACCACCATATGCTGAGGGGTGAGGTTGAGAATCACTTCCATGGCAGCCGTTGGGCATGTTCTTATTTATTGCTCCTGTAATGCATACACAGGCTTGTCTTTGAATTTTGGAGAGGTTTTCACTCATCGTCAATAGGCTAGTTCTATTACTCCACGCAATGGCTTCATAAGTGATGATATAGCCCTTTTAAATCTTTGCGCAAGCATCTTTTGCTCTTAACTTTGGCCCACAGATGATTTAGACTTTGGAGCAGGTTCCAGACCTAAGATATAGGTAAGCATTCACATGTCTTGGGAGTTATCCAAGTGGTAGAAGAAAGCTTCAACATTGATATCAAGCTTTCTTCAATTGGTAGACTGTCTATGTCTGGAAGTTTATTAAACCCCAGAGAATATCCTCTTAGTTCAGGTCCTGGTCTTCTGTCTTGGAAGTTATCCAAGTGGTGTGAAAAAGCTTCAACATTGGTATCAAGCTTTCTTTATTTTGAACACGTCTTCGTCTGGAAGTTTATGGAACACCAGAGAATATTCTATTAATTTAGGTCCTGGTCTTCTGTCTTGGAAGTTATCCAAGTGGTGTGAAAAAGCTTTAACGTTAGTAACAAGTTTTCTTTATTTGGAAAACTGTCTATGTCTGGAAGTTTATGGAACCCCAGAGAATATCCTCTTAGCTTAGGTGCTGGTCTTCTGTCTTGGAAGTTATCCAAGTGGTGTGAAAAAGCTTCTTTGTTGATATCAAGCTTTCTTTATTTGGAAGACTGTCTATGTTTGGGAGTTTATGAAACCACAGAGAATATCCTCTTAGCTTAGGTCGTGGTCTTCTGTCTTGGAAGTTATCCAATTGGTGTTAAAAAGCTTCAACGTTGGTATCAAGCTTTCTTTATTTTGAACACGTCTTCGCCTGGGAGTTTATGAAACACCAGAGAACATCCTCTTACCTTGGGTCTTGGTTGGTTTGGAAGAGTTTCAGCCTCTACCTAGGATCTGAGGCAATTGAAAATATTCGAGGTGAGTTAAAAATAGGGCTGGTACATGTCTGTAGTGCCCTAATAAGCGCGACATAAATAAATTTTTCAATAGCAGTTCACGTTTCATGGTCTGTACAGTTTTCAATAAATCAATTGATACAGAAGTGGAATCTGTTATCAACTGGGACAGATTTATGGTTGAGGACGTAATTTGAAATAAAAGAACGAATTCTGAAAGGAGATGAAGAATTTATCGCCAAATAGCGATGTAC
>CAJUYI010000981.1:13897-33279 GCA_910591695.1 Galerucella pusilla | reverse complement strand
CCATGCGATAACATTTTCCCTTTTGAAATTTCAAAAAAAAGCGTCGGCTTTCCATAGCTTGTGGACGTAAGGAAGTATATTTTCTGTAAAGATTTATATATTTTTCTCCAATAATTGTGAACGATCGTGGCTTTTTAGATTTACTATCAGGAATCTTTATATGAATAACAGATCCTAAAGCTTTTATATCGTCTATTGTCATGTTCACCATTTCATCGCATCTACATGCTCCAGATACGCCCATTATCAGAACAACCTGAAAGTAGTATGTATTTAAAAACTTGATTGTATTTATGCAGATTAGAATATTATAACTAACCTTAATTCCTAGATATTGCTCATTAGGTGCATTATTTAATAAATCTTCAAACTGGTCTTTTGTGAATACCTTTGACTTTTTGGGAGTATACCCTTCATTCTGCTTCTTCAGATAAGCACGTAGTTTCATATATTTGCTAATATCTAATCCATGTTTAATATTCAGTAATGATTTTATCATGGAATACTGAGACCACATTGTTGAAATCTTCATTTTTAACTTAGTTGTCATTTCAAAAAAATAAGCTAGTAGCACATTTTCCGAATAGTTTGAAATGTTTTTATCATTGCACCATGTGAGAAATCTTTCGTAAGCATGATTATAAACTCTACTTGACTTAGTTGGAATTAAATCATTCGTAGCTGCCTTAGCAATGTCAACAACGTCGGGCGGTGTACAGTTGGGTTCTGAATCCGACATAATATCTAAAAGAAAATTTCAGTACACTTTACTACAAAAAACGAAATTTTGATGCTCAAGTACTTACCAAAAATGCACAGTCCAATTGTTGCTTTAAATCACTTACAATATTTCTGACATTATAAAATATTATTGAACTGTCAAATTTGTTTTTGACTTGGCAATCACAAAACCAGTACCCACGGAAATGTAGTGCGCAGTTTTATAATTATTATTCTCTGAATTTATCAACTTAGTTGCAATCGTTTTGAATTTTTATTCAAATATTAATTAGTTCTATAGTCTGGATGCCGTTTGCGGAAAAAATAGCATGTTTCATTCGGAGCAAAAGCACTTTTTGTGGCTCCTCTGAAATTATCGGCCTCACTAACGTTCGGCCATCAAACATTCAGACTCCTAATAAAACAATATACTATTTAAAATGGGAAAGGTTAAGCGAATGTTACTTTCAATATACATATATGTATGTGCCATACATTTTTTAATCCTCCTGTAGAGGAAAATCCAACAATGCATTAATGTATAGAGTGTATCCTTTAAAAAATTGAGAAAGGTGATCATAGGGGAGGATATATGAAGAGAAAGATGATATTTCCATAAATGACGCCTTCAAAATTATGTAACATTTTCCATGGCACATACTCTTCATATCATTATTAATAACTTTTCTGGAAATTTCAAACAAATAACACATTTATACGGTTAACGAGTTAATTTTGGATGTCGGTAAATCTCCTTAGGGATACAACTAGAACACGACTACGCTTCTATACGAGTCAAGTTTTCCGCAGTTGTATGCATCTAACTAAGTTTGATTGTTTTGATGATAGACGCAACTGACGAACTTGCTGCAAGACTATTACACTTTTGTTTATCTTTTTTCGAATGTTGTTTATTGGTTTTGGTTTGTTTCCACTAATATACAGGGTGATCCATAACTATTCAAACGCAGTATGAACGTCCTTTTTATTGATTGTATTATATTTAGAAGTGATTTATTTGGAGTTAAGTATAATTTAGAGAATTGATGGATATAATTTTCCAACAGCTTGGACTACTTGACGTGTCCGTAAACTATCAAATTCTAATATCGGCAAGAAAAAATGTGTTAGTTTCTCTTATTTTCGTTCTAATCACGCCATCTTAGTATAAAATGATCAACGTCACGCTATCCTATAATCTGTAACTGTAATTCTTGTTTTCGAAGGAAAAAAATTACATCCTCCAGTTTTCCGATCGAATTATCTCTACAGGGTATTTCTCAATTCAAGCGAAAAAAATTTGGGAGGTGATAAATTTTCTTTTCTGTAACAAAATGTCTTCAACCCATTTGTTTTCCGGGATATCATCCCTAAAAGGTGCTGAGTAAAACTGAGTTTTTATTTTTTTTTCAATTTCCGTACAATGCTCAATAGTGTGGTCAATAGAGTACACGCATATTTCATATTTTGCTTAGATATTAATTTTTAATAGTAAAGTTTATATCAAAAATAACTAATAATAGGAAATAAACCAGTTTCCATTGGAAATTACTTCCAAATTTTAAAATAAAATTCAAATTTCAATGCACTTTCCGACCACCACCCGAGGATTTCCGAACGCTACCGATGATACGTGTGATGTCGTACAATTTGTTTACTTTTGTTAATATGGCCGGTATTGCATCAGGCTCTGTGTAGTTTTTCTGTTTATATTGTATTTTAATTAACTTCTAATCGCTTCATCGACGTAAAAATATCATTTATATGTTTGTTTGAGATCATTACGTGTTTGTGTGTGCTTTTTTTCATTTCTAAAAGTCAACGTAAAGTGGACATAAATATTCGATATTTCCGAGGATATTTTGAAACTTTCAGAAGAATATATTTTATTTACTAGTTCAGTGTTCAGTGACGATTCTTTCATATTTTGTGAGTAAAGACATGGCTAGCGAAGGTTTTGTTGAAGCACAAACTGATAACTTGCCCAAAGCAGACTCATTTATGCTGCTTGAATTTATGAAGTCAAACAGCTACTTTGATGCAGAGGAAATGAGACGAGTTGGAACATTGTCGTAAGTACGATTTAAACTATTTAAACCAGATAAAGTAACAAATATTTTGTCTGGAGTTTTAATAGACGTTGATTTACACTCTAGAACTATGCAATACTTGGAATACCAAATTTTCTTCCGGCTTTATCCATTCTTGAAGCTTTCAGAAACAAATTTGGTCACAAAACTTCGCGTTTTGGCGAACTTTTAAATTTCATGATTTTTAAAGTCGTTTTAAAAGTAAAGTTTATATTTTTTTGAAAAAATAGGCGTACAAGGTGTTAGGAGACCTGATAAAGCGTCAATTCCCACCAATAGCAAAATTGATGCTTGTACCCTATTTAGATATTTCAAATAACAAAAATTCTGATAGGGAGTTTATTTTTAATGGTGTACCCAAGGACTCTGTAAAAATTTTGTTAGTTGATCACTACTTCTCCGAATTATAACCACAGAAATCTAAATTCTAATTCTGACTTATGGAAACATATCATTTGAAATGTTTTATAAAATATTCGTTATTTTCAAACGAAACGATAAAATGATTATCTTCTGTACGTTCCTTGTGGCATTACTTATTCTATTTTCTCTTATTCTTTTGGGAATCAAACCACAATAATGTTTTTTATATTTATTATTTCGACGTTTCGGTAGCGTTCCAGCTACCGTTGTCAAGATTAATTAGTAATTGAATAATTTTTGGTCCCTATCTGACACAACGAAAAAATTTGACAACTAGACAATCTATATTATTTTGAAGTTTAAGACTGCAAAACTTTGTTGTCAAATTTCATTCACAGTAGATCATATCTCTGGTAAAATGTGAAATGAAATATTTTATTTTATGACATTCTAACCTACTAGGCTACGTTCATAAAATTACTCGGAGTAAGGATAGTTTACTCCGAAGCGTTCATAAATTTACTCTACCAGTATAGAGTATGCTTTTATAAACGCTCAGACACCTACCCGGAGTAAACTCTACATACTCCGCTTTTTAATGGAGTATTATATACTCAATGGAGTATTATATACTCTGACAGTTATGACAGTTTGGCTTATACAGTAGCTCTGTTCAGATTACTGCTGTTGTGGGACTCTGCACACTATAGTATTCTACTATCGTCTCTATCCACAGGTCTTTTATCGACGATGTCTTGATAAAAACTTCACTGCAATTAATATTCATAGGTCAAAAATAAAAGGAGACTTGTCGACAGTATTCAGATGGTATACAGAGTGAGACTTTCGACTGTTGTTGACTGAAATAATAGTAGTAATAATACTGTAGAAAGCGATCGGTAGAATTATATAGTGTGCAGAGTCCGAGTTGGTTATTTTATTGATAAATTGATATTATTTGATTTTAATACAGTCATATATCTATTAATAGATATATGGTTACAGTTGATTGCATTGCACATCAATAATGGACTACTCTGTGCTATCAAATGGAAAGGATACCAATATTCTTAAAAATAAGGGTACCTATGCTGTAATAGGTATAATACTTTGAAATTTATTAATCATTAATCATTATTCAACATGAGTTCCTAACATAGTGTTATGTTATTGATAATGATTATGTTATTAATATTCAACTCATCAATGGTTTAATCAATGTCCATGGTTAATTAATTTCTATTTTCAATATGAAAAATATTACCCCAAATTCATATACACAACGGTTACTCCGAGTAACCAACAAACATACTTCTCTAATCACGTGATCATACTCTTCTCTACTCACTGGAGTAAGTTTATGAACGTAGCCCTAGAAATGAAATCCAGTGAAGTGCACGTTCCAGGAACGGTTTTTATTGGGATAGCGATTTTTTCCGATTATTTTGGGAATTTTGTTAATAAAACGCGTTTGTTGTTACTTTTTTGTGTATGATTATTTTTGTTTTCAAAATATGTATAACTCAGTTTGGTGATTTTGTGTATTGAAGTGTGTATCGATTAACAACTATTCCAATGATAAATAATAAGAAAACCTGGATTAAAACGTATGATGCTATCCTGATAACGCAGGTAATTGATTATTGGAAGTTTCTCTTTCTAACATTGGTAACCAAATTTGACCACATTCGGCTGAAATACTGTGAAATACTAGCTACACATTTATCTGCATTTAGTTGTATTAAAGTACTTCATTTGATTTTTCGTCTTTTATTATTGGGATCTTTCAATATTATTTTTGTCGAATTCCATCGAATTTGATGTCCCTCTTCTTAAGCATGTTTGCAAATACCACGTTAGCGGAGAAAAAATGTATGTCGCTCTAGCTGATAGTGTCATGGTTTATGTGGGAATCAACGAAAACGTTTTCACATTTTTTCGCCTATCTGGGACGCACAACTCAAGCCGATGTCACTTATTTAATGCTTACTTTGCACGATTCCTTAATATTGAAATACATTAGCGGCTTTTCCAAAATGGAAAATGCCATTAAAATATACACTTTTTTAAAATGCTCCAACGAAACTGCCGCTTTTGAGAAGAGGTGCGGTAAAAAATAAATACAGGGTGGATAATTGCAAGAGTTGGAAAAACGAGAAAAAAAAAACATTTGCATCAGCTCACATCTCGCGCAGATCTGTTTATAACAGGAGGAGTCTGCAAATTAATATCGAAAGGAGGTATAGAGGCTATAAATCCTTATAGTTAAGCATCCTCAGGATGTCCCAGATCAGATCTTCACTCAAATATGACAAAGGATTATGATAATGTCGGATAGTCAAGCAGCCATTAAAACAATGAGCTCTTGTGTAATCAGTTCCCAAAATGGTGTGGGAATGTCCAGACAAACTCAATGAACTAGGCGAGAACAATATAGTCCTTACTATGGATTCCAGGACACACTGGAATAGAAGGATATGAAAGAGCAGATGAACTAGCAAAGAGGGGGACTGAAATACCTTTCTGAGGGCTAAACCCTTTTGCGGAATCATCTCCAATGTAATATTGGAAGAAATAGGTAAAGCCGAGAAAAAGAAAAGATCTGATTATTGGAAAGATCTAATAGGGCTTATACAATCAAAGACTCTTCGAGGTGACTACAACCTGTTGAGATCAAATGAATGCATAAGTCAAAGTAAAACTGCGTTAAGGGTTTTGACAGGGATCCTGACGGGACAAAGCTCAAAATAGTGGAGGAAGAAGAATGCAGATTTTGTGGCATGGAAAAAGAAACCTCCATCCACATACTTTCCAACTGCACAGCACTTCAGAATCCTAGAGCACAGCATCTGGGAAATTACTGGATAGAAGAGGAACATTCACCTAAGCTGAAGCCTGCAGACATTCTAAAATTCCTCCGGGAAATAGGACTAAAGAAGATTCTCCTCAGAAACTAAGAAATAAGAGGGCACAATAGATTTTTCAGGTCTCTGTGAATGTCAACCCAAAATACATACATACATACATCCTTAGGATGTCCCCAGATCAGATCTACACTGAAATATGAAGACTTGCCAATGAGAATCAGATTTCGCTATCCTGCAGCAATATTGTAGAAATTTTCTCCTACAAAAACCATTCACATGGTTCTAAATCATAGGAAAATGCAAATCAGTCTCCCTAGTTGTGTGAATATAATATATTGGGTGTTATTCTGTTGCATTCAATTGCTTTTAGGTTCTTTTGTTCTTGTATGCTAAATATCTACGATTGTATCAGTAAATCTTTAAAAAATACAACTGGTAATATTTTTTTTGACTGATATTATTCAACCATTCAAGCTAAATTAAAAATATTCTCCATATCTAGGTCGTTCGATTCATATATTTCTTTATGTTCTTCTACATTAATCAAATTAAGGAGGGCGATTTTTATTTGCTAGCTACAAGTTACATGGAAACGCTTTTAAGGATTTTGTTGTATAATTAGCTTGAAAAAAGTTCGATGGACCATTTTTTTTAGTATAAATGTTTAATTTGTAAAATCTTTTTAAAAAAATTAAAAATACAATTACCTCTTTCGAAGAAACTACAATTTCTGGTAAAATGTCTACACAGAGATGTTCCAAATTAGTTATATCTGTTACCGTCAACATTCTCAACGTTGCTTGACATACACTCATGGTGTATGTTGAAAAGAAGTTTTTTTTAAATAAAAACAAAAAAAATCCATAGGTCTTTATTTATTAAAATAGTATGGGAAAAGAACTTCGTTGAACTCAAAACAAACAGTAGAACATAAAAATATAAAATGAAATATAAAAAATAAGAACAATATCTTATTTATTGCAACAACTTAAACTACTGTGGCACTTCGAATTACACAAAATTTCCTTGCTTTTACAGCTGCATTTAGTCGAGGGACACTTCCTTTTGCAGTTACCACGTGTATAGCCTTGCCCTCCACTTTTTGAATTAGCAGAAGCTGCTTCTCTTAACGACATTTCTTTTGTTGAAACTTCGTCCATGGAAAGTAACTTTTCTTTACAAATTACGAACTGATTACTGGTGAAAAGCTGCTTCAAGGTACCATTTTTGTTAGCTAATCTATAAAAGTCTGAATCCTCTATTCCAACAACAACCGCTAACACATTTCGAGGGTCTGTACGACCACGGTCGACATCAGGGACTTGAATTCTTACGGTATCACCAATTTGGGAAGGAGGAAACTTTTTTTTTGAGGTTCGCAACATTTTTGTTGCTTGAAGTAGAAGATTCTCTTTTGCAGCTATTCTTTTTAAAGAAATTAGCTCGTGTTGTTCAGTCAGTGCTTGAGATGAAGACGTGTCAGGTTGCGGATCAGCTCCAATGGTATTTTCATTATCCATGTCTGTTTCAACATATGCTTCTAGCTGTTCTTCGGTCGCAATGTTTGAAATTTGCCCGCGAAGGAGTGATGACGATGTTATACCCCATTTTCGTTTAACGCCAAACAGGGCTTCATAAGGACTCTGGCGTATTCCTTCGTGATAAGTTGTGTTTTTGGCGAATTGGACGAACGGCAAACCTTCTGACCACTTGTTTGAATCATTGTCTTGCATCCAAGCAGTTAACATATTTTGTATGTCCTGATTGGCTCTTTCAACTGAGCCTTGTGCTTGACTGTGACGTGCAGTGTCCGAGATTCACCGGACCTCATTTGTGTTTGTCGACATATACCGGTGAAAGTGCGAATGTATAATAGAAATAAGAAATGTTCGGACTTTCACCAAGGCATTTGACATTTGTCGACATCCACCAGCGAATGTTGACATTCACTACTTTCGGTCTTTCACGGTAACATATCCACAGCTTGAACGCGAATTGCGAGATTTTGAAAGTTAAAATGGGTGAAAAACTCATGGGACACCCGTTATATACGATGTGAAACAAATTTGATTATTGTGTCGATTATATTTTACTAGCTAGAAGCCCTAGTTTACCAAAAATATCCTACAGTAGATCGGATATGAGGCTCGAAAGATGACATTTTCTTCGACCCGTGTGATTGGATAAGCCTTAGGAAATTGTTGAAATTTCCTTACTTATTCACGCGGATGTTCAACTTCATGGAGAGAAGGTGAAATGCCTTTATCTCTACAAATTTGTAAATTGGCATTTTTGATAAAAAAATGTTTTAGTGTGAAGAACCGTATTTAATAAATTTCCTGGCGTTTTAAAATCATCAATATTATCAATAACATTATCTGTATCTGTCTACTGTATCTGTCTAAATATATTATTATATCCTCTGGACACTATAATGCAATGTTGTCAAAGCTACTCATCATTGGCTTTTGTATATCTGAGCTGCTTTTCCTCACAACGTAAAGTAAATTGCTTAATAGTTCGTTGGTCTTGATTATTTTAAATAAAAAGTTTATAAATTTCTCATTATTCAGCCGAACAGTTCAGTTGTAAAATATTCATACTATTAGGCATTATCTTTCGGAAGAAACTAGTACGATATGATACTTTCAATCATGTTGGTGTTGGGTTAAGACGAAATATCTTGAAATGGAGTGATGTTATATGACATTTGTTCACAGAAGCACTCTAAGCGAGATCTGTGATCTTATTATAGTCAAAAGCGCTCTTATAGTGCGGGTTCAAAGGTCACTAACCATATGTATCAAATCAGAAGACACAGAGGTTACCAATATGTGAGATATACGGCCATACCGAGTTAAAGGTCCAAGGTCATTGACGACGGAGCTCAAAATCGTTTTACCAGGATTTGTGTCTGTTCTCTCTATAATCAGTGATAATACTGCATTTTACTATGCACTCTAAGCGTGATTTGTGATCTTATTAGTCGTCTTTTGCTGTGCATCTTGTTTGTTTTGTCGTGTGCTTGTAGGGTTATTGGGAAAATTCGCAAAATGGGAAACAAAAATGAATTACGAATTAAAATATTCAACAATATTTGAATGTATTCAATTAAAATTCCTCATTACACGCTCAAATATAAGACTTTCCAAAAAAAATAGCCAGTTTCAAGGCTGGATATATTATGGATATTAAATATTACACACCGTAGCTTGATAATAACCAAAAATATTTTAAAAGAAATTCCTCACTCTCACAGCAATGCAAAGCAATAAAGAAATTCCTACATTGTGAATTTTTGTTAGTCAAATTAAACTATTTGCCTTTAAATTTTCTATATTATATCCAGCGCATTCTTTGAGGGAGAAAAAGAAGAAGAGAAATATGTTTGTGGCTTGAAGAGCACGACAGGAGTAAAGGTAATAGCATTACCGATTCTTTAGCGGCTGGACTGAAAATTTTAGGACCCAGTGACACCTACGACCTAACGATTTCGACAATAGAGCACACGCATATTTCATATTTTGCTTGGATATTAATTTTTAATAGTGAATATGATATCAAAAGTTTTACTAATAATAGGAAATAAACCAGTTTCCATTGGAAATTACTCCCAATTTTTAGAATAGAATTCAAATTTCAATGCACTTTCCGACCACAACCCGAGGATTTCTGAACGCTACCTATGATACGTGTGATGTCATATCTCTTGTGTTTACTTATGTCAATATGGCCGGTATTGCATTAGGTTATGTGTAGTTGTGTGTTTATATTGTATTTTAATCAACTATTAATTGCTTCATCGACGTAAAAATATCATTTATATGTTTGTTTGAGACCATTACGTGTTTGTGTGAGCTTTTTTTTATTTCTAAAAGTCAACGTAAAGTGGAAAATGGTCATAAGTATTCGATATTTCCGAGGATGTTTTAAACTTTTGGAAGAATATATTTTATTTACTAGTTCAGTGTTCAGTGATTATTCTTTCATATTTTGTGAGTGAAGATATACTATGGCTAGCGAAGGTTTTGTAAAAGCACAAACTGATAACTTGCCCAAAGTAGACTCATTTATGCTGCTTGAGTTTATGAAGTCAAACAGCTGCTTTAATGAAGAGGAGATAAGAGGAGTTAAAGCATTATCGTAAGTACGATTTAAACTATGTATTATATACATATATATTCAAAAGTTTTGCATCACCTTCTTCGGATGCGAAGGAATTTTTTTGCGCTAAAAATTTTTTGTTGGCTTGTTTATCAATGTTTACCATTTCAATATGTTTCATATTTTTCGCAATACACAGATGTTTACAGTTTTTTTTCTTAAGATAACATTTTTAGTGCGATCATCTTAACATTCTAGGCATTTGATTTTTACGATTTTAAGTGCAAACATGAATCGTCAAGTCATAAGTGAGATTGTTCGTGCAAGAATAGTGGCTTTAGTTGAAGAAGGTCATTCTCAAAGGTTCGTGGCAAACAGAGTTGGCGTTTGGCAAAGTGATGTGTCTCGTGTATGGAACCGGTATCTCCAGACCAATTCTCTTCGTGATAGACCTAGAAGCGGTAGAAGGCGTGTTACTAATTAGCGGCAAAACCGCTATATCCACATAACTATGCGAAGAAACCCGACCATGGCAATACCAGCACTCCAAAGAGATTTGAGACATGCGTTGGGGGTTCAAGTATCGATCTCGACATTACGAAGACGAATACTTGCGACAGGTTTGAGGTGTCGCCGACCATTAAGAGTATCCAGACTTCAACCTGAGCACAGAGTTCGCCGACTATAGTGGGCTCAAGAACACGCGGCCTTGCCTGAAGAATTTTGGAATTCGGTGTTTTTTCCCGAAGAGACAAGGATTTGTTTGGTACAAGATAGTCATCGAATACGTGTGTGGCGGGATCCAACGAGAGTTGCTCAGCTTGCCCATGCTCGCCCCGTGCCGCCCTTCAGAGAAGGAAGTGCTATGTTTTAGGCTGGTATCATGTTAAATGATCGCACAGAATTAATTCATGTGGAGGGAACGATGACTGGTGATAGGTATCTCAGAGAGATTTAACATCCTCACGTGAGACTATGGCGCGCAGCTGTTGGCAATTCCTTCGTTTTCATGGACGATAACGCCCGACCTCATCGGACCAGAGCTGTAAATGAGTATCTTGAAACTAAAGGGATCAATCGTTTGAACTGGCCTGCCCTATCTCCTGACATAAATCCCATAGAACATGCTTGGGACATGCTTGCCAGGGCAGTGGCAGCACGCAGAAATCCACCCAGGAGTGTACAAGAGCTTGTTCATGCGGCCCAAGAAGAATGGCAAAATATTTATCAACAGAATATCAATAATTTGGTAAACAGCATGGGCAGGCGACTTCAAGCTTGCATAAATTCTAGAGGTGGAAATACTCTTCATTAAAAGTTCTCATGCAGGTTCTCACTTAACCTTCTCTTTAAAAAGAATCAATTTGTATTTAACTTTTTTATTTCTAAGAATACTTTTTATGTTTAAAGCAAGTTTATTATTGGATAATAAAATTTTTTGACAAATATACACGTTTTTTTCATTGAAACTAATTATTTGATTAATCTCTGATCCATTTATAATGAACACATTTTTTTTTCGGAGATTTAGGGTGATGCAAAACTTTTGAATCTATGTGTATAATATATACCAACCATATTTCGTTGTGTGGTCGTAAGAAAATGATGTTCTTATGGTTGATTCCTAGACATATAGGTACATAACCTCAAAATATTTAAAAATTAAAACTACCAGCACAAAAGTAATGCCCTTCTCTTAAGTGTATTTTTGCTTGCGCCACCAGGTGAAGTAACAAATATTTTGTCTGGAGTTTCAATAGACGTTGATTCACACCCTGGAACAATGCAATACTTGGAACATAAAGTTTTTTTTCGGCTTCATCCATTTTTAAAGCTTTCAGAAACAAATTATAACTCAGACCGTGATACACGAATAAGAACATAAACAAACGACGTCACACCATAGGGCAGCCATCTTTATGACGTAAAGCGCGTTTTGGCGGACTTTCAAATTTTAAAAGTAAAGTTTATATTTTTTTGGAAAAATAGGCATGCAAGGTGTTAGGAGACCTGATAAAGCTTCAATTCCTACCAACAGCAACATTTATGCTTGTACCCTATTGCAGAACTAGCCCACGTTACACCCATGTTAAATCCCTTAAAAGATGGGATGGAATCAAAGGATGCAGTTTTGCCAGGATTAGCCTGGGCGACCCTGGGAAGCTGGCGCCGAAGAAATATTTGGCGATGACCAGGAAAAACCTACGTTTAATAGTAGGATTTCTGACTGGCCACTGTCAACTAAGGAAACACCTCCATACTATGGGGCTAGTGGACACACCTCTATGCAGGATGTGTGAACAGGAAGTTGAAACTGTCAGGCATGTCTTATGCGAGTGTCCAAAGTTATCGTTGATTAGAGACTGTGTTCGGGGAGTCTTGGCCTACACCTGCCGATATATAGGAGATGTCTCCTATTGACCTGTCCACAGGATGGACGATGATCTAGGCTAGGAGGACAGCTACTCGGGAGGATGTACAATGGGTCACTTGTGGCATAAGTGTTGTGAGCCAACACTCACCCTCCCCACTCTACAGATACAGATGTTTCACATAATTCATACAGAGTGTTCAATAACTCACCTGCCAAAAGCAAACTAGAGATCCAAAAATCCTATTAAGGAGTATCTATAGTTTGCGTTTCGACAGGAGAATTTCAGGATACCCTGTATACATGAATAATTCACGTACTTTTTAAGGAAAAAGTAAAATTTGTAGCCAAAACGGAAAAGGAATAAGAATAATTTTCATATATCCTAGACTTGGGGAAAATATTACCGAACCGGCAACGTAGCTAACTAAAAATTTGTAACTACCCTCTAGCAAGCGTATTATTATGGCTGTTTTACATTTATATATTCCTCTACTGTATACAAATTACCATTTGAGCTTACGTGTCAAAAAGCATTTTACGTTTTGCATTCTCTAAATTACTATGCATGACATTGATTTAAGAGATAAAGTTGCTTCGACCACATGTCCGCTAGGAAATGTCAAACGATCGGGCCAATATTTGAGCTTTCGGGTGAGTTTTATACAGGTCAGGACTTGATATTATTGACAATATATTGTTTATAGGAACTACCTTACTTTTTAATTACTATATTTTTGTAGAAACAACGGTAATAAACAAAAAAGAAGCAGAAGACTTAAAAATCATAGGAAGAAAGATACTTAGAACGATATTGGGACCGAACAAAATAAGAACTGGGAAAAGGAGACTTAAAACTAACAAAGAAATAGAAAGCGAGTTAAGCAATGAGAAAATCGTGAAATAAATAGAAGCACAACGCCTAAAATGGGCAGGACATTTTATGAGACGAAAGCCTGGACTCCTCTAGAGGGGGGAAGTCCCAAAGAGAGTTAGAGGAATCAGATAGAAGATGATACAAAAAGGATGGGAATCAAAGAGTGGAGAAAAAAATGCAGAAATAGATCAGAATTGAAGAAAATAACTTCTGAAGCCGGGACACACAATAAATTGTAACAGTAAGGAGGAAAAAGGGAGTAATCCACCCTAATAAATGGATTTAAAAGCGCATTAACGTTAGCTAAAATCTATTAGATTTGAAGGCTTGATGATGATGATATTATTGTTGTTACGCTCCGCTGCTTGTACTATATGCTCTCGGTTTCGATACACTTCTGTCAGAGTCCCTCAAATAACTAGTTTTGCTTTTTTTCAATTCCTCCAACCGGTCCTTGCTAGTCCAATGTTTGAACGGTTCGTTTCTCCATTTCCAAACAACAAATAATAATAAAACCGTTATCTGACACCTAATGAATTATAACAATAGAATATGTTGGGTATGTTTCAACTTGTATAAACATTATATGTACAGTGTGACCCATTTTGTTTGGAAGCACCCCTGTAAAATCCGCATTTCTCAACCGATTTTCATTTAATTTTTTTTGTTAGATTCAGTATCAAAAACAGTATTTTCGAACAAATTTTCATAGCTTAATTACTATTCTCAAGGCCCTCTATGTGAATTTTTCTTTGCCAAAAAAGACAAAAGTACATAAGGCATTTTTTTTCTTAAATATATCTATACCACTGGATTCAGAAGCATCACAAATATAAACTAGCAAAATTTTATAAAAAATTTTCTATTAACGACAAAGTTATTACAACATGAATTTGGAAATAGTGGTAATTTCATTAATTTTTTACGTAGAATGTAGACACATTTTTGAAATGGCAACATGGTAAACGAAAACAAGGACTCAAACATATTTCACTGTCAAAATGCGATGCCGATAACTTAACCCGTTCTGGAGTTATAGCTTCTGAAAATAATGTAAAATTGTGCTTAATAATTTGGATTGTTGGCAAAGTAGTCTATGACGGTCATTAAAATTTCTTGCCTGCAATTTTTTGGAACTTTAGCTCTTTACGTTAGGTTAGGTTTGGGCGACCGGGGGTCGCAATGCAAAAGATCTGACCGTTACGTTACGTTATGTTACGTTGCTTCGTTATGTGCCTTGCTTTCGTGCGTGTACTCTCTCCTGGGTCTCTCTCTCTCGTTTACGAAGCAGCGATTCATATGCTTCGGCCGGGAATCGAACCCGGGCCGCCCGCGTGGAAGGGGAGCATTCTACCACTAAACCACCGATGCTACATTAAAATTCTATGCAAAGCTGGTATTCGCAGTACTGGTGATCTACTTGAATTTGTTGGGATAAATTTTTACTATTATTTCCTTAATTTTTTTTGCGTTGTCAGTTGTTAAATTGTCAAAGAAGTTGTGAATAAATTAGAATAAGAAATAAATCTTTGATTTCTGGACCCGATTTCGCCTTTCGACCCGGGATTAATTCAAATATTTTAGGTTAGAAATCAACGCATAACATAAACAAGAAAAAAAATAGCAGTGGAGTTTTTTAGATACTTTGTATATTGAGAAAAAAACAAAAGGCGAACTTTTTTATCAATATAAATGGTAGTAGTAGGGAAACAAAAGTTCATCCATCAAAATAAAAGAAATACCTTGGATGATTTAGACCTTAATCACTTTTTCTTCTCATTTTTCACTTCGGTCGACAGTCTCTGCCTATGTTAATGCAGCTTCCGTGAAGCTTTATATAGATATAGAGCTTTTATTTCTACGGCTGTGAGCTTTTTATATCGACAGCTCGATCGACAGATTCAATACGAACGGATAATATAAGATTTACTAACAAATTAGTCGCCATTGGAAATTAAAATTTAATTTTGGACAATGTTCCAATTTTATGTAAAGTCGTGTAGCTGAAGCCGTTTCAATGCTGAAACTCACAAAGCGATATTAAAATATAACATAACCGTAAAGAAAAATAACTACACTAAAAAGTCAATGTGAGGTTTGTTGAAAATAGTATAAAGCGTAATGAAATATCAAATGAGAATCTAGAATTATAATTCCTTACATAAATATTTCTCTGAAAGAACCATAAAGGTGAACGTTCAAGTGCAAACATTTTAATGTGCTTGCAATTTCATTAAAACGTGAATTAAAAATTACAAAAAGGTTTATGGAAAACGTTATTTCCATTGCAAATATTTTAAATTTATATAAGGAACAGTATAATGCTCCCACTTGATGGTTATTACTATATACAGGTTTATTTGTTCCACTACTAGCTGTGAAGTTGACAATTATTGATCCTTATAGCCAACTGAGAAGTTGAATATCTCAATTAGTGGTTAATAATTTTCTATTATTGGGTATTAACCTAGGTCAATAATGGACAAATTCAAATATTTTGAGAAATCAGGGTGACATTCACTGAGACCTAAAAGATCTATTGTGCCCCCTTAATTCTACTCAGTTTCTCAGGAGAGTCTCAGAAACTAGTAGTTCCTTTAGTCCTATTTCCCGGAGCAATTTTAGGATGTCTGCAGGCTTCAACTCAGGTAAATGTTCCTCTTTCGTTGAAAAGCTATACTTTTTTATCATACCGTCTTGTGGCATGTCCCAGGCTGGATTTCTAAGAAGTGAGGAAGTGGTTTTTTTTAATGATTTCCTCTCTACTTAGTCTGTATTCAGAATTCAAGGATATTAGTTCAACAAAAACTTGTGCAACATAATAGTCTTTACCACCTTGGTGTATAATTATACTATTTCCAACAATTAACTGTACAGCAAATACTATTGCCAAAATTCCAGTTCTGCTATAGTTTATTCCAAAAAGTACATAGAGTATTGAAATGCAATGGTCGCAAGACAGATTTTGCTCCTCAATACTCCATTTACACTCTTGAGAATACAAAATCTTATTGCGCAACACCTTTGATGGAATAAGGAGAGCATGAGAGCAGTGGACTGTATAAATTTCTGTGATTATTGGAGATGTTGCGTTGCAGGCTCAAAATTGCATGGTAGCGTCCCTTATTCTCCCATTGCGGATAGCGTTGAGCGAAAAAGCGCGAAGGACCACTCGGAAACCCGAGAAATGAAAATACAAGTCAGATTATAGATCGTAGTTTAATTTAACTCTAATAACCTAACATAATCAGAAAAGGTGATAACATGAGTTAAAGCTGATGAGTAAATTGGTAAATAGGAATGAATTGAACAGTTGCAGTTTGCGAAGTCACTTGGCAACAACGCGTGTATAACTTTAACGTCTTTTTTAGCACGCACTCCCGGCACTTCATCTATACAGTAAGAAAATGGTACAGTAATTACTATTCGTCGCGAATTTTATTAACGAGAGATATCACTTGCAAAATACAAAATAGCGGAAGAAAATGTTCCTATAAGCAGCAGACATATTATTATAACTGTCGATTCAAAGCGGGAAAAGCGTTAGGGTACGGACAGAAAGAAAGCGGGTTGCCTGCTCGCTGGTTATCGGTGCCGATCGGCGCCTAAAATCAGTATGCGTATTGAACGTGGACGCACAGAGACAAAACAGGCTAAAGCTTGTCGGCGCGTGTAGCAAGCTGCTGGCATTTTACCGGAATGAATATTTAATTATAAGCGAGCAGGCAATGGATACAAAAGCGTTAATTTCTGCTGTTTTCAAACAAATTCCTGTATGAGACAAATGTGATGAATTCCACAGTAATAGAAATCTGGACGATCTTTTAATTGTTTAAGCAACTGATTATACTCTCCAAATTGTGTTCTATTTTGATTCTAACAACGAATTGTTCAACAAAATTTCTTCGTCAGATGAAGAAGACATTTTTGCACTACTTACTTACCTCCAACTAATAAAATAAATCAACGAAAACAGAAACCGATCCCGATTACCCGCTTTCTCTCTGTGTGCTAGCCTGCCTCTTTCGGCGCAGGTTTTCGGGTCCGGTAATCAGCCAGCAGGTAACCCGCTTTCTTTCTGTCCTTACCCTTAAGCGGTAGTTCCAGAGCGATGTGGACACTACGAGTACTCAAAGCAATACTGATTAGCGTGGGGTGGGGGAACTAAAAGCTAGCTGACCGATTTCCAAAAGGAATAGAGAGTGGAACGGCAGTTCCCCTTACATTAGAGGTGGGACCTTCTGAATAGAAGCGCCTGGAGAAATTTCTTTCTTAGAAATTTCTCCAACCTTAAAGACTACTAGATAGTAAACTATGGATATATTATGCCAAAATTTACAGCAGATCTGATGGCCAAAGATAGGAAAACTGTCAAAGCTTTAGTGGGTCTGCTAACGGGGAATTGTGAGCTCAATAGGAACTTAAAGCTGATTGACAAAAACGAAGATATGTGCAAGTTTTGTCACCTAGAACAAGAAACGGCAGAACACATTCTATGTCAGTGCGATAGTCTGGCAAATGTGCGGTTTTTTGCATTAGGCGAAGAAAAGCCATTGGCTGAGAGCTGTATTAAAGGGTCAGTCTCCACTCTAATAGACTTTTTAAAAAGAGTCAATCTGGAGAATGTAATCTAGAGGTTAGAGGACCATAATAGATCTGAAATAAAAAATAAAAAACATTATTGTGGTTCGATTCCCAAAAAAAAAATAAGAGAAAAAAGAATAAGTAATGCCACAAGGAACTTACAGAAGATATTTAGATCTGAAAAAGTTGCAGTGAAGTATGCCAAAAGCCACCTCATAAAATATATCTATCTTTCTATGCTTTCATCATTTAAATGTTTCTTAAATTGTTTTCAACCGATAAATCGTGAAATTAAAAACAACTCGACCATTATTAATTTCCATATATATCCTATTGTTAGTTGTCGAATTTACTAATTTTTGTTCGAGCTTCAATTAATTTGTTAATAACAATAAGCGAACAACTATAATACTAAATTCGTCCGTTTGTTATAATTCATCTATTGTCCAACTTCGATTTATCGTGTTGTTTTTCCTGTAAATTATATTGATATTGAAATTTAAATATATCTGTAAAATCCGGAAAATAGTTTACTTTCAATTAAAAATATTGAGTTATATGCGTTAGAGTTTAAAAAATATAATTGATAGTAAGTTATGAAATCAAACAATTTTATTTTGTTAAATCTACATTGTAATTTAAACATAAAGTGACGCGTTTCGCTAACACAGTAGCTTTTTCAAACGAATGGAGGTTTAATGAGAAACTTTCAATTTATACAGTGCCTTAATACTAAATTATAAGGATATTTAACAATAAAATTATAATCTATTTACAAGGAAATGAAAAAAATTTGTCTAAATATGGGATTAACTAAAGAATTTAACAAGTTTACCTGGAAACTCATTCACAACCATCCTACAGGAATCTTTCTAGGTAAAAAGGTTTAATAATGGAGAATTGTTAATATCAAGTTGGTCGTTAAGAAGATTATCTGAATATTTGTTTTTATTTATCTCTAAGGCTTCTAAAAGATTTAATTTGGAGGATTTAGTTTCTATATGCAAAATTTGAATCGAAAGAGTGTTGGTTTGTTGGTCCCATTTAAGATCAGTATAACTGTGCAATGATATAGGAAACCAGGAAAACTATATCTGCTGATCTTTACAATTGACATGGGGTGGTTGGAATCATATGGTATAAGGTCTGTTCGTAGAGCAGTCACAAACGGTTGGAAACTGGACGACTCATGCGCAGTGGATGAAAATCGTCCACAAAAAGACTGCGCATGAGTCGTCCAGTTTCCAACCGTTTGTGACTGCACTACGAACAGACCTTATACCATATGATTCCAACCACCCCATGTCACATAAACTAGCAGCATACAATTCGATGATTCATAGAGCATTTTCGGTTCCCATGAACAAATTTAATTTTGATAAAGAAATTAATACAATTAAACAAAT